>BMAU01013807.1:0-11827 GCA_019973935.1 Trichonephila clavipes
GATTACATATCAGATTTTGTGTTCTTATTTTAGATAATTAAATACCAAATATCTCTTTAACTCACTGAAGATGTGTAAAACAAACAAAATTTAAGCTAACTAAATATATTTTATCTTTTATGTATGTTCTCTATATAATTTAATTTAAAATAAACAAAAATTTCCATTCTCTGTAGACATCTATCCAAAGTCCGATTGGATTGTTCGGCCACTTATCCCAGCCAAAAGTTTTTCTTGCCAAATCGTAGGGTTTACTCCAAAACACACAAAATCGCGCCAAGCTGGTGATTTTTCAAAAATTTATCGGACCAGTAGCCGATTCTATCTGTTTAGAAGTTTCTTATGTGAACACAAAAATAGTAAAAAGTGTGGAGTTCGGTTTTGGTGGCGATGATTTCTAAATGGTTGGTATTGAAAACAAATGTCATTCTTATCCATGTTTACTAAACACTCGAATTTATACCGGGATATTAAAAAAAAGATTTTTCCGACAATCGACATCTTTACTATAATCGAGCAACCACGTATAGTCAAAGACGAAATTTTTAGCGGGTATAGTTTTAAATGTGTAAAGAGCATAAATAATAGTAAACAAAGAAATGTTTGGCGGTAAAAACGAAAACATAATCACATGTCTTCTTCATGATAATCGCACTATAAATTCTAGTTGTTTCCATGGTTACATTTTTATAATCACATGAATCTATCAACCAATCACCCGATTCTTATGTAAACGCACCCGATTCTCATGAAAACGGTCGAAAAATACCGGTATAATCCCCGGCTTTCATCCGCATTTCGAAATTGCCGGTATTATGTCGGCTTCCATATAAACGGGCTTTACTAACAGATAAAAGGAAGTCAGACGGAAAATTGGATAAAATGCCAGAAAGATAAAACAATTCATCACTATTTTTCAGTATAATTCATATTAGCGGTAGGGAGAAAAAAGACATGTTTATTTTTTTTACTAAAGTAGCAAAGTAACTTATTGGCGTCTTTAGCTTCCCCACATGTATTTCACTTTCATTTAGCGAACTCGTAAATAACGTCCATCTGTTATGCTTTTTCATGAAAAATAGTATTGCAATACTTAAAAAACGCATAGAAAGAGCATTTTAAATGATTACATGCTCTAGATGTATGATTTAGAAACCCATATGCCCACAGAAATTTCCGTAGATTTATGAGTATTCAATCAAATAAAGCATAATGAGAAATGTTTCACAAATTGTTTTTGAGAACATATATTGTTACGAATTTAGTCTTATTCTAATTGTTTCTACTCATTTGTGTTCATTTTTACAGTTTAATTTGTCGTATCTAATGTGATTTCAACCCTGTTTACCTGTAATATCATTTCCACTGCATTGCACGGCCCCAAATGCTTTTAACATTGGTTTAAATGGTAAACTCGCCAAATATTGAAGCTAGCGCCAAGTTGGCGACGGATTTGGCGACTTAATTTTGGCGCCAAATGTGGGCGATAAGCTTGGCGACCATGGCAACCCTGCTCCTAATAGCCCTGTCTGGCAACCCTATCGCGGTATTTTAACACTATTGTATTGAATGTATTACTGTATTGAGCTTTTCTCGTACGCTCCGATTTTGCTAGATCTTTCTATTTCTCGATTATTCTGGCAAGTGCAAGGGTTTCTGCCGAAAGGTATAAAAGGCCCGAGCCGGCTAGTCAGTTAGTCAGATCTCAGCTTTCAAGCAAGTGATACATCTCTGTGTTTTAAAAAAGAGAGAGACGATTGCATAGTGAGTGTGTTATTGCTTTTATTGAGTTATTATTTTTGTGCTGAGTGTTTACTATTGCTTTTGTTAGTGTATTACATCTGTGTTATCAGTATTTTCATCGATTGTACGTGATTTTCTCGAACTGTTCTACAATTTGTGGAGGACTGTTTTGGCAAAGAATAAAATTGTTTTGGATCCCGCTCTTCGGCTTCAATCATTTCGAACCCCGAAAACGCAACAATTGGTGTCAGAAGTGGGGTTGAATGCCAACAACAAAGAGCGATGGAGGCCCAGTTCCAGACTCTTCTAGAAAAATTGACCGCCAGCATGAATGCCAATATGGGCGAAATGAAATCGGACTTGACCGCCAGCATGAATGCCAACATGGGCGAAATGAAATCGGAGTTGACCGCCAGCATGAATGCCAATATGGGCGAAATGAAATCGGGTTGACCGCCAGCATGAATGCCAATATGACTGAAATGAAATCGGAGTTGACCACCAATATCGCAGAAGTGAATACCAAGCTTACTAACGTAAACGAGCAGATCAGCGCCAACAAGGGAAGAGTTGAAAGTGATCTGAAGGACATTAGCGACAAATTGAGTATGGACAAGAAATTTGAAGAAATGGAAGGAAGAATCGACGTCGGTCGAAAATAAATTCGAAAACATATTTGTGGATGTAGAGAACAAATTTGAAAATAAATTCGAAAGATATGGAGAGCAAACTAGAGGCGAAAATTTTCGAAAAGGTAGAAGATGTTTCCATCTCGTTCAGGAGTGACCTAGAAATTGAAGCAGAAAGTCATGACTGGTCAAGGGGATGAATTTAAGTTTCAGCTCCTTATTCCAAGCCTTCCATCAAGCTTTCTACATATGACGGAAAGTTCTCTTGGCAGGTGTATAGACCCAATTCTCCATGATGGCGGATGCAAACCAGTGGGACTCCCAGACCAAGGCCTGCCAGTTAGCTGCTTCTCTTCCGAGCCGACGCTGCTGACATTTGCAAACTTTGCCGGAAACACAGCGGCTGGATTTCGACGCTCTCGTTAATGCTCTGGAGTTACGCTTCCGGAGAGAAATGTGTGAAGGATTACAGCCAGACTCCAGCTGAAGTCACGGCAGCAGAAAGTGTCAAACGCTCCAGAACTGGCGACCGGACGTCGAGAGGCTTTCTCACTTAGCGTTTTCTGGCTGTCCAGCTGAGTAAGAGAAGTCCTGGCGCTGCAACACTTCATCGACGAAGGGTGCGTGATCCGGAAATCCAGCTCTCCGAATGGCGGATCTCAGGACTTAAGGCTACAGTGGACAGTTAAAATGTGGAAAATTGACTAAAACATCGAAAATTTTTTTTGGCTTATTTTAATATTATATTAGCTTCTCTATCAAACGCAAAAAAAATTTTTTGGTTTCATGCATTTTTTACTGAGTTATGGGGTAGTTCCGATTCAGTCATTCATGACCACGCCCCTTTGTTTACATTCTGATGTCATGCTGACAAAGCTGTCATGTACTTTGACAGTACGAATTTTATTTACTGTAGACATAGCCTCTCTAATTTTTATTTTTAAATGTTAATTTATCAAGGTCTGGATGGCAACAATTTGTTTTTAACTGTATCTGAGACCTAAATCGGCATTATTTGTTTACGATTCGTTCGAACTTGCGTTTGCATTTTTCGTTCAATTTTATTCAAACTTTATATTGATTTTACCAAAACAAAAAGTTCTTTTCAGAACTAAAGTTCATTTTAAATTGCTTTTGTTATTTAAAATTTTTATAATGGATCTTATATCATCGAGATATAGAAAACCTAAAGGTCGCGTCCTACCAAAAGGAGAAAGATGTTGGCTGAAAATAGCAAGAAGCGATGGCAGAAATCTTCTAAAACTGTTGATGAAAAAAACAGTAATAGTATGGTATTGCAGAGAGATACATTGTCTGAACCGAGTACATCTTCCCAACCTGAGGCAAGCTATATTTTCACCCACAAGGCTGTGTTTTCTGAATTATTGCAGAAAGTTCCTTGTAAATATTGTACAAACTGTACCCTTGTTATAAAACAACACCATTCCTATTCTACAAAGATGGAACTTTTATGCGAATCATGTCATGAAAGCTATGGAAGTGTTTTTCAAGTTTCCAAGAAGAGGCCAAAAATTCACATGATATAAACAGCAAACTGGTGAGTGCCTTCCTATCCATAGGCAGAGGGCATGCTGCTTTAGGCTGGTGGTACTGTCTGTGCTCAACACGCCAACAATGGACCGAAAAACATTTACTTGGAAATGCATGCACAACTTATCCGTGAAAAACAAAGAAGTGAAGAGAAGAAAAAAATGCTCGAAATGTCACGTCAAGCTGCTAGAGAAGCTCACGTAAAAGTTGATGCTTCTCCTAAAAAATCAGGAAATAATTGATGAGTGTATCATATGACGGTACTTGGCAAAAGCGAGGACATACATCTAACCTAGGATTAGGAATAATCATCGATATCCTTAGTGGACTTGTCCTTGACTTTAGTATTGTCGAAATACTGTCATAATTGTGTAGTTGCTTGTCGAGATATGGGAGTCGATAGTGCGGAGTTCCACATATGGCAAAAGGACATGCGGATGAGTGTGACAAAAATTTTGATGGAACTTCTGGAGCCATGGAGATGCACGCTGCACTAATTATGTGGAGGCGATCAATTAGTGATTGCCAAATGAGATTCGTTTCCATGCTGAGTGATGGTGACTCAAAAAACTTTTCAATTTTTGTCGGACAATAAAATATATGGTTCTGATATAAAATCGAAAAGGAAGAGTGCCTGAATCATATTGCAGTAAAGAGGCTAGGCACATCGTTACGTAACAAAGTGAAAGAATGGAAGGTGAAAAAAGTGACTCTTGGTGGCGTAAGCAGGAAGTCTTACAGATAAAAACATCACAAAGTTACAAAATTACTATAGAAAGGCAAAGATAATGTCCCTGATACCGATAAAAATGAAAACTGCTATATATGCCAGCCTGATGCATTGCTCGTCAACTGACAAAAAAGCCTATGCATGGTAAGTGTCCTGAAGGGGAATCATCATGGTGTTTTCTATAAAAAGAGCTATAGCCAAATGTGAGACCCCCAGGGTCACCCACAGTTCCATGAAAATCCATTCTTTGTCGCCACAAGTAGTGGAGAAAATTATGCCTGTTTATCAACGTTTAGCTTAAGACACCATTCTTGAAAGATGCGTAGCAGGCAAGACGCAAAATTCGAATGAAAGTCTGCATAGCTGCATTTGATGAAAATGCCCAAAAAGGTAGGTATTCGTCTCCAAAGGAGGCTGGAAATAGCAGTAACGGATGCCATCAGCTACAATTTGGGCTATGTGAAATCTCTTGAAGCGAAAAAGGACTCATGTCTAAATGACAGTTTTCTTTGACTATTGCAGAAAGACAAGATAAACGACGCATTTCTCAGAATATTTCTACGAAACAAAGGAAAGAAATGCCACGAATATAAATGCAGCCTATAGTGCCGGTGCTTTTTAAAATTTTTTTTATCAGACTTAGCAAACAGTTTTCTTATTTATATGTAGACTAGATTTGTTATTTTTTGAATTTTGTCATTTAATTGTATTGAAATACTTTATTTTTACTCATTGTGATTAATGAAATACATAATATATTATCTGGTTGATGAAATAATAATGAAATATATTCTGTTAATTTACTTTAGATTTTATTGGAATGTGTTCTTGCTTACTTCAATTTTTATCACTATATATATTACATGTCAATGTGACTGTTACAATAAATATTGCAGAATCTTATACATATATTCTATGTTTATCTTATCTTTATGATATTAGTGTTTTTCAAATTTATATGAATGTCTTTAATTGTTTTTAAAAAAACTAAGTTTTTTCCTTTAGAATAAAAATAGCTGTTGTTCTAAAAAATGAAAGCTTCCTCGAAAGCATTGAATTTTTGTAATTTAATCCCTTTGAAATACTTTATTTTTACTCATCATGATTAATGAAATATATAATATACTATCTGGTTGAGATAAAACAATGAAATACATTCTGCTAATTTACTTCAGATATTATAAGAAAGTTCTAGCTTACTTCAATTTTTATCACTGTATATACCACGTGTCAATGTGACTGTTACAATAAATATTGCAGAACCTTATGTATATATATTCTGCATCTATCTTATATTTGTATTATATTAGTGTTTTTCAATTTCAAATTCATATTTATATCTTTAATTTTTTTTTAAAAAAATAAGTTAATTTCCTTTAAAATAAAAAAAGCTGTTTTTCTCAGAATCAAAAATTTACCTCGAAACCAAAACTCAAAATGTTCCATGCGTTCCAATTTTTGTCGAATTATAACAAAACTTTCCAAAAGTATTCATCTAATGTATACTTATAAATTCTTGGATGCATTGTAGTAATAGTGATAGGGTGAAAGAAGAAATTAAAGTTTTTTTATGTAGGAAATCATTAAAATTCTTGAAATTTTTATATAAAAATTTGCGTTTACCCATATTTTGTAAATTATCATATAAAACATTACATTGTATGCATACATTTGTAAATAATTGCTTAAAGAAGTTAAATCAGGTGAAAATATGAAATTTAAAAAAAAATTAAAACGCATGGAACGTTTTGAAATTTTTAAATTTTCGTTAAAAAATTTTTTTTAATCTTAAATTTCTTAAAAACTAATCATTTTTTTCTCACCAAATTTATTATATGGTTTTAGTTTTAAGTTACATACAGCCAGTAAAAATTTGGGGCATGTTTGTAAAAATTAAAAATTTTTTTACTGTCCACTGTAGCCTTAAAGGGGCCCTAGTGTTTTGCTATGGAATTCCGAGGCAGCCCGGCAAGCAATCCCTTCGAAAGGACAGACACCCCATACGAGCCGTCAACGAATCGGACACGTCGAACTCAAGTGTGGAGCGGTTAGAGCGACAGATGAGAAGCTTCATGAATAGAGTTGAGTCTTTGATGTCCCAGAAAGCAGACGGGAAGAAGACCCTTAAATGCTGGACCTGCGGTCGAGAAGGGCATCTGCAGAGAAGCTGCCGGGCACGCCAAGGCGCTGAAACTAATAAGCGCCTTCCAGAAGGAGGTGTCGGAAAAACTAATTAATGACCATCTCGTGGGGTGGAGGTTGCCAGATTTTGGAAAGCCCCACATTCCAGTGTGTCAAATTTCGACAAAGAGTACCGGTGAGAATGGAATTTTCATAAGGGGACATGTTAACGAGCTTCCTGCAACATGATCATCGATACAGGAGCCAATGTGTCTATCATTCGGAACGATCTGGCTCAAAATTAACAGAAGAAACTTATCTGGACCCCGCCCCGCGTGGTACGTACAGACCGTGACGGGGAAAAGATTGATATTCACGGAAAATTAAAAGTCAAGATCCAGCTTTGGAGACACTACCTACCAACATGCTGTGTATGTCGCAGATATTGCAGACCCTTTCATTCTTGGACTGGACTTTCTAAAGGAGCATGGTTTCACTCTAGACTTCAACAAGAACGAATTACGTTCCATACACGAAGAAGTCACTATATTCAAAATTGAACACAGGACAGAATCTATTCGACAGGTAACCGCTAACGAGAATATTACCATTCTCCCCAAGGACTGAAATCATAGTACCTGGATGCATCGGTGGCGATGTAGGTTTCGCTCTGGACTAATTGGAACTGCAGAAACTGAGCCGAGATAGTTTGCTTGTGGCTTCGACGCTGGTGGACGCTTCCAGAGGAACTATCCCGGTAAGAATTTACAGCGTAACTGAAAAACCTAGAGTGTTCCAGAGGGTGAAGTGTTGGCAACCTGCAGTCAGTAACGTGTGTCTGCAAAGTTCGAGCTTGCTCTATCCAACTCGCCCTCAACAGTTGACTCCCGACCTTCTAGAAAATGCTGAATTGTCCCCCGAACAGAAAGCTCCGCAGAAAGACTGTTCCAAAATTTTGAAAGGGCGTTTTCAGAAACAGTAGCGATATTGGCCCATACGACAGTGACACAACACAGAATTGATACAGCAGACCATCCGCCGATTAAACAGCACCCAAGACGCTTGCCGTTTGCTAAACAGGAAGAGGTCGGAACACTACTACGAGAGATGCAGGAAAAATGACATCATAGAACCGTCTTCGAGTCCGTGGGCATCTCCAATCGTCTTGGTTCGTAAGAAAGATGGCTCCACAAGATTTTGCGTGGACTATCGAAAACTTAACGACGTCACCAAGAAGGACAGCTACCCTCTTCCACGGATAGATGACACCCTGGATACCCTTTCCGGTCATAAATGGTTCTCGACTTTAGATTTAAAGAGCGGATACTGGCAAGTGGAGATCCATCCCGAAGATAGAGAAAAACAGCATTCACTTCCGGCCAAGGACTATGGCAGTTCAAGTCATGCCGTTCGGGCTCTGCAACAATGCGCCAGCTACTTTCGAGCGCCTGATGGAGACCGTGCAAAGTAAAGGGTCTGACTTTTTGAAGCTTGCCTTATTTTACCTGGATGACGTCATAATAGAGGGCGTACGTTTGAAGAACATCTTCAAAATATCCGGAAGGTGTTATCAAAATTAAGCGACGCTAACTTGAAGCTAAACCCTTCCGAAATGCAAGTTCTTCCAGAAAGAAGTCAATTATCGGGACACATAATCTCTGCAGAAGGTGTTCGTACGGACCCCGAAAAGTGTCCGCCGTAAAGAATTGGAAACGCCTGAAAACCTCCAGAGCTGCGAAGCTTCCTGGGACTATGTAATTATTACCGAAAGTTTGTGAAAGGGTTCTCTAACATCGCAAGACCCTTGCACCGGCTAACAGAAAGTAAACAAAAGTTTCAGTGGACAAAAGAATGTGAAGATTCCTTCCTCCAGCTTAAAGAAGCTTTGACGTCTTCACCGATCTTAATATATCCCACAACCGGACAAGCCATTTATCTTGGACACTGATGCCAGTAATCAGAGTAAGTGTCGGAGCAGTATTATCTCAGGAAATAGATGGCCAGGAACGAGTCGTAGCTTTATTGGGTAAGTGTTTATCGAAACCGGAAAGAAATTATTGTGTCACTCGAAAAAGAGCTACTGGCTATTGTGAAAAAGCCATCGAGCATTTCCATCACTATCTCTATGGCCAAAAAGTTCTTCTACGTACCGATCATGCCTCTTTAACCTGGCTAATGAATTTTAGAAATACTGAAGGCCAGGTAGCCAGATGGATACAACGGCTCAACGAGTATTACTTTGACATCAGACATCGTAAGGCTCCTCGCATAGAAATGCGGATGCCCTTCAAGAAGACCATGCCTAGAAAATTGTCGTCATTGTTCCAGAGTAGAGACCAAATATGACTATGCTATACGCCAGATAACAACTTCAACAGCGACGCCACCCCGATCCCTGAGTGACGAGAAAGTTCGAGAAGACCAGATTGCGGATCCTGATATTAAACCCCTTATAGAGTTTATGGAGTCTTCCCGGCAATAAACCAAGTTGGCAGGACATCTCGGCTTATAGTCCTACAACTAAGCAGTATTAGGCCCTCTGGAATTCTCTACATCTCAGGAATGGTGTTCTATACCGAAAATTCGAACCAGAGGATGGAAAGACATTCAGGTGGCAATGGTACTTCCTCGATCTCGTATCCCAGAGGTACTCAAAGAATTGCATGGCAGCCCAACAGGAGGTCATTTCGGCGTCATGAAAACTTTGCACCGAGTTCGAGAGCGATTCTGCTGGGGGTAAAGTGAGCTGACGTGGAACAGTGGTGCAAAGTCCTGTGATGCCTGTTCAGCTCGGAAGGGGCCAAAGATACGTAGCCGAGGAAGCTGCATCGCTACAATGTTGGAGCACCCTTCGAACGTATCGCTTTCGATATCCTGGGACCCTCTCTGCCAAGGACTGCATCTGGTAATAAGTACCTACTTTTTTGTCATTGACTACTTCACGAAATGGCCCGAAGTGTACCCCATTCCGGATCAGGAAGCCCCCACCGTAGCGGAGGCTGTAGTGCAGCACTGGATATCGAGATATGGGGTACCTCTTCAACTTCATTCCGATCAGGGAAGAAATTTCGTCTCTGCGGTATTGAAGGGGTCTGTGAACTACTCTGAATTGACAAGACCAAAGACCACACCTTTGCACCCACAGTCAGATGGCATGGTGGAGAGGTTTAATCGTACCATCCTGAATAACCTCACTGATGGTCTCAAGAACCAACAAGACTGGGACCAGAAAGTTCCTCTCTTTTTTCTGCTATCGTACCGCAGCGCCGTTCACGAGACTACCGGATATTCACCATCCCAGATGCTTTTTGGCCGAGATCTTCGTCTCCCTTGTGACCTGCTGTTTGGTCGCCCTCCGATACACCTTCATCGCCTGAGAGAGTACGTGCAGAATCTCCAGGCACGTTTTGAAGATGTACACAATTTGGCTAGAGAACGGATCAACCTGAGGACGGAGAAGATGAAGACTCGGTACGACACAAAAGCCACAGGGCATCAATTCAAGGAAGGTGACAAGGTGTGGTTCTACAACCGACTCGACGCAAAGGACTTTCTCTAAGCTACAATCGCATTGGGACGGTCCTTTATACAATTTTAAAAGATAATAAACGACGTCGTAACCGGATCCGTAAGTCAACGAATTCGAAGCCTAGAGTCGTTCATTACGACAGGCTTGCTCCATATTTGCGCTATAATTTTTTAGTGTCACAAATCGTGTAATTTATTTTGACCATGGTCTTATATAAATAAGTTAGTGTGTAAATAATCTTGTAAATAATTTTGTTTATTGTTTTGTAAGTGTTTATTTTCTACTATGCATTACGTGTTTATTTTGTACTATGCATTAGGTGTTTATTTTGTACTATGTATTACATGTTTATTATTGCATATTCATTTAATTGTTTTTAATCAATTGCTTTATTATTATGTTAACGTCTGATGAAGGTTGTACTGCCCGGGACGTGCAGTTCTTGAGAGAGGGGGCAATGTTACGAATTTGAGTCTTAATCTAATTGTTTCTACTCATTTGTGTTCATTTCTACAGTTTAATTTGTCGTATCTAATGTGATTTCAACCCTGTTTACCTGTAATATCATTTCCACTGCATTGCACGGCCCCCATGCTTTAACATTGGTTTAATGGTAAACTCGCCAAATATTGCAGCTAGCGCCAAGTTGGCGACGGATTTTGGCGACTTAATTTTTGGCGCCAAATTTGGCGATATATCGCCAAATGTGGGCGATAAACTTGGCGACCATGGCAACCCTGCTTCTAATAACCCTGTCTGGCAACCCTATCGCGGTATTGTAACACTATTGTATTGAATGTATTACTGTATTGAGCTTTTCTCGTACGCTCCGGATTTTGCTAGATCTTTCTATTTCTCGATTATTCTGGCAAGTGCAAGGGTTTCGACCGAAAGGTATAAAAGGGCCCGAGCCGGCTAGTCAGTTAGTCAGATCTCAGCTTTCAAGCAAGTGATACCTCTCTGTGTTTAAAGAGAGACGATTGCATAGTGAGTGTGTTATTGCTTTTATTGAGTTATTATTTTGTGCTGGTGTTTACTATTGCTTTTGTTAGTATTACATCTGTGTTATCAGTATTTTTCATCGATTGTACGTGACTTTCTCGAACTGTTCTACAATTTGTGAGGACTGTTTTGGCCAAGAATAAAATTGTTTTGGATCCCGCTCTTCGGCTTCAATCATTTCGAACTTCCGAAAACGCAACAATATATTTTTATATTCAATGCACTTCAATATAAAAGAGTTTCCTTCGCTGTTAAAACATTTTTGATCCACTTCTTCTCTCTTGTAATATTAGAACTGTTTTTGTAAACGGAATTAATTATTCTGGTTCTTATACTGTTATTTTGTTAATAAGACAAGAAGAAACGCGGCCCTAAAATGAGTTAAAAACTTTGATGGGTTCTCAAAAAAAACGAAAAATTCGAAAGGAAAAGGGAGGCAATATTAATTGTAAATATGCAAAATTGGAGGTCTTTAATATCCGCGAGTTCACCTTGTGCAAGTGCTAGTAGTAGTAATGCCAG
>BMAU01013811.1:0-163988 GCA_019973935.1 Trichonephila clavipes
CCTCCTTTTTTTCTCCAATTAAACTTTTGAGCATTTATACTTAATAAGAATTAGCTAGTAGACACATATATTTTCTTAATTAGTCTATTTATTCATTATTTTAAGAGAAATTATTTTGTGCAACTTAAGGAAATTTTAACTGGAAACTAGTTATTTATGTATAATATGGCATAATCAGTTTTAGAAGTGCTTGCTTTATTTATATTTATAAGATGTCTTTCTCTTTATAAAGTAGAATAAATTTAGTTTAATTTTTAAAGAATACTTTTAGCATTTGAGCAGTAGTTTGGCTTCATACAGGAATTGTACAAATTAAAACATTATTTTCAGTATTAGTTCAGTTGAATAAATTTTCTAACATTTAAAGATTTGAAAATGTAATTTTGTAAAATTGGACATAAAAACATTGATTGAATAACTGCTTTTTGTATTGTTATTTAGAAATGGCAATGTTCATATATTTGGTATTTATTTTTTAAAGATAATTCATTCTAAATTTTAGCCCAAATGAAAGTTGTGTTCTCTAACTTGTAAATTTATTTCAATTAGGGTGGAGTACCTGATATCCCTGGTCTGCCAAATCCTACATTTTCACAAACAGTTGGTAGCATAACTACTCATCCCCATCACTGCAGCTGGTGCCACAAACAGTATGCTAGCAAAGCTAAGTTATTGCAGCATCAACGCAAAAAACACGTGGACATGCTTGCTCTCAGCTATGTTGCCAACAATACTAAGGTAAATAAATTTGTAGCTTTTTCTGTAAATCAATTTCAAACTCATGACTTTCCATTTTTCTTTATAAAAAAATTCTCTAAGTATATTTTGGATTTTCTAAAAAATCTTGGATATGTATTCAGTTATTTTTAATTAGAGCAGGTAATGAAACTTAGACATTTAAAACAATTTGACCTTTAATTGGATTATGGGAGAGATCATAATTTGAAATTCATTTACTTAATTAAACAAATTACTTTCATAACATACTACTTACTATTTAGCTTTTTAAAAATTGCTTAGAAGTGTGTGTTTATGGAGGGGGAAGGGGATTTTTTCTTCTCAATTAAATTTCAGTAAGAATGTATTATAAATATTTGATCTTGGTTTTGTGTGTGTGTGTTTAAATTATATTGTGCATTTATAAAATTTCTCCTTTCTTGGTCATTTTAAGATGAGTTAAATATTTTTTTATAGGTGGAACCAGTTTGTGATCAAGGTACTCAGGTTACTGGACAAATTGTTATTGAGAGTGTAACAACAGCACTTAGTCCAGAACCTCAAACTGTGCTTATTGATGCTTCAAAACGAAAAATCCATTATATCGACAAAGATTCATTAGTGGTAAAAAGACGTGCTTTTTTCCTCTCCAATTTTCACTCAATAAAATTAAAAATTGGTTATTGTCTAGGATGAAGTTATTGAAATAATATCAAGAACCTATGTATTGTAAACTTATATAAGTATTTATAACCAAAGAATATGCAAATTTTAAAAAATGCTTAAGTTTACATAAGTTATGTTTTTGTAAGACGGAAATATCAAAGAAAAATTTTCTTACTAAAATCTGTATTTTGTATTGTGAACTTCAAAAAAGGGTCAACATGTACCAAAAAAATGAGTTAGCAAACTATTTATCTACTTTTTGTTTTTATGGCTTTTATTTTATATTCTTATAAGTTCTGTTACTTGCAACTTAACTGAACAAATATTTTGGAAGTTCAAAGAATAGTAATTGTGTGCAGAGATCTTTCTCATTTAATTTTAAAACAAAATAAAAGTGGGAAAACTAAAACATGTTTCAACAAAAACTGCTGGTAGGAAACACATGTTTTGTATTTTCTAGAATTAATTTGAACTCTTATACTTTTGCAGTATTATAAATAAATGTTATGTCTGTGTGGATGCTTCAATTTTACTTGTATTAGTATGATAATATTCAGTCTTATACTTCTTATTTATAATTTACGTAATTATATTAAAATTATTTGTAATTTCATATTTAAAGTTTTATCTTAAGTAAAAAATAATTTTTTAAAATCAAAGTAGTATTTTTTAAAAATTTTATATATATTGTTACGAAAATAGTTTTTGTGAGTCATATATGGTGCAAATTGTATCATTTTATAATCAAATACTTTAAATATGTACAATTATTGGATTAATTTTTCTCTCTTCAGGTGACAACAAATCATGAAAATTTACCTACTGCTGATCTTTTAACCCAAGCCATGTCTGAATTGACTCAGAATTTCCCTGACTATCGCTCAACTGGTGAATTCCTGTTAACCAGACTTTCCCATTCTGGTACAGCCACATTGGTGAATCCCTCCCCATCTACTACTCCTATCCCAGAAGCTCCATCCCCCAATGCTCCTTCTACGACCCCACCCTCGGTACTAGATGCCAGTATTGCCACTCCACTGGATCAAATACAGTTAAATCAACTTATTGCTCAGTACCAGCAACAGCAACAACTAAGGTAAAAATCACATCTTTAGTTTTCTACTATATTTTTTTATATATTTGAAATGAATTATAAAAAGATCAATTCTTTTAACTTATTGCATGCATTGGTAAACACTTAAATAATTTACGTTAAACGTTGTATAACACTTCAGAAAAGTAAACACCAGCAATGTGTATCGAAAGGGGAAAGGGATAATTTTATGAAAAAGAATATTATTTTAATTAATTCAAAGCAAATTTTAAAGGCAACACATCCTTTGGATGTCTGAAGGTGGTGTCTAATGTGCCGCTTCTATAGTTATTTGAATGCCGGAAGACTATTAGAATTATTGATCTTTCTACCAGTTTCATACTTTCCTCAGAGGCTCGACAGCCCAGGGTGGGCCTTGGCCTTTTTCAGGCCAGCCTTCTTCCTTCTAGCATTCTAGTTTTATACTCAGCAGGACAAATTTTGGTTTTTTATTCAATTATTCCACCTTAATCTTACCCCATGATTTTGGAGTATGTCAAATTTCATCCTAAAAATTGCAGAATGCTAAAGCTAAATTGTTTTTCTTAAAATTTTGCCTCATTTGATGGAATTTATCATCGTTATCAAACCAATATCTGCTATGTGCACTTTTGGGGGATTATGACTAGTTTACTGTCCAAATTTTCGTATAAAACCCCCCTTGTGCCTCTAAGCATTATATGGTGAACTGTGGTCACTAAAAAAACTAAACCATGAGCATCAGCCAGAATATTGTCATATAAAAATATCTCAGTTATACTTTCTGCATATAGGAGATATTGGTTTGACAACAATATAACAAATTGGAAAATTTATTATTAATTGTGAGCACTTGGTTTATCTTTTCTATCCCTAAAAAAAGCATGCACTTTGTGCTAACTTAACCCATTAAAGACTGCCCCAAGTTTCCATTCTATCTCTACAAAACATAAAAATAAAATTAATTTAAATCAACAATTAGTGTATGAAAGATAAAATTAAAAATTTAGTTTTTCTAAAAAATAAACAATGTGTTTTTAAAAAATTTAGAATTTAATGTTGCATTTTTGCTTGCCAGTCCTAAATGAGTTGAGATCTTGAACCAAAGACGAGGTGAACCAGTTAACAAAATCTGTCTGGAATGCAAATTATTCTTTAAGAATTAAATTGATAACTTGAATTTTTACTTTTTATTAAGTTGCGTACTAAATATATTTTTGGTTTTGTAAATGAATTACCAAAATGTTTAGAATATTTTCTATATTATATACACATTAATCACTCTATATAACTTCTTTCTCATCTTTAAAATTACTTTGTTATATTTTCTTAAAAAGATTTGTAACCTCTTTATTTCTTGATTTAGCCCACAACAATTAGCTGTTGTTGTAACATCAGTCACTAGACCTTGGCCTACAGCAGTAACAACTAGCTTGAGCAACTACCCAGCTCGATGAACAGATCCAAGAACAAGCTGATGGAATCTGAAAATTTAAATTTAGTGCCATTTGTATGGCTGCAACCTTGATGGGTTTGCACCATTGCACATTGTAGTGAGAGCACACTGCTGTTGAGGAGGAGCTATTGTTGAAGCCATTTTGGGAGTAGTAGAAATAGTTGGGGACAGGGTATGATGCCTGTCTCGTTTGAAAGCAGCATTTATTGCTGAATTGTGTCAGGTTCTTGTTAAACAGATTTTTATGGAGGAACCAATCTTTTATTTTTCTTGGTTCTTTACCTCTTATAGGCTCTATGTCTACTCAAACCAAAGATTTTAATATCTTAAACCCACCTTTTTGAACCTTTTAAACATTGTGATAGCTAGATGAATTTGCAAAGTAGGGCAATAATTAATATTGCTTTCTAAAGTATACTTTGTGCCATTTTACCCTTTTCCTGTTGACGATTGCTTGCTTATCAGGAGCTTTAGTTTTTGAATGTAAAGTAAGCTCTTAAATGTCAAATTTGATGTGTTGAATTTTGCTTATAAAATTCAACACTTTTTTGGATTTTTTTTAAAAATTTCTTGTTTTTTTTTTTAAGTAGATGAGTATTTGAATGTTGAGTGTCAGATGTCTTTCTGACCAGCCACTTGTTACTTAGGTTCACCATTTAGCTCTCTTTCTCGCTGTGACAGCACAATTTCATTTTATGTTGTAAATCATATTCATTGTTGATAGCATTTGAACTGTATATTTGTACATCGGAAAAAGTTACTGATTTTATGATGTCTGGAAATTATATTAGAAGTTGTTTAATGAACTATTCAACTTTTAAATGTGCTTTTAAGATTTTGTGTGCACATACAAATTATTGGAAGCTGAAAATGAATGTAAATAATTTTATTTATTAAAAATTTATCTTGTTTTTTGTGTACAGAAATGCAGTTAAAATTGTTTCAGAGTTAAATTCACAGGTTATTATATATGAACAAAACTAAACTAAAAGTCTTTCAGGTAAAAAAAAAATTAACTAGTTGTAAAATATGTACTTAAAGAGATATTTTTTGATTTTCCTAATATTCAGACAAAATATATTAAATAAGAAATTTTCAAATTCTGATAAAAAAAAATTATATTTTCATATTTAATAGTATGTGCCATTTTTAGGATTCTATTTTAGTTATGGATAAATATTCTATTAACTTATATAAGTGTGTAAATGTTTTCAAATTAATTTTTTTATTTGCTGTAATTAAGAGTTGATATCTGCAAATATGTATAGAATATTAACATAATTTTTATTTTAACTTTCCTAGTTTATTTAGAAGAAAATGTTCATGTATGCTTTTTGTTTCTGTACAGCACTTGATATGTATGTTAGATAATGTTATACTTGTTCTAATACATATTCAAATTCTAAGAGATGGTTGTTGCACTTCCTTCTCCATTAGAAAGTTAGCACATAATGTCCAATATTTTCTTCTTTATAATTCTCTAGCACTGCCAATTGTGAATCATATTAACTTTCTAGTTTCCCCTCCAAATAATATTTGAATTCTTGTACATTAGAATCAGATAATAGAAATGTTTGTTAAATTTTGAAAGAGGCAGCTATGAATTTGTTTAAAATTTATAGTTTGTTGTGATCTTAAAAGTTATGCTTTTAAATGCCTTTGGTTTTGCATTTTTATTAAATCTGTTATAAAAAATATTGATTTTATATTAATTTTATTAGCCTGGAATTTTATGTTATTTCAATTTGATGTAATAATTTTTTGAATTATAATAAAAA
The DNA here is from genome assembly GCA_019973935.1 of Trichonephila clavipes. Classification (NCBI taxonomy): domain Eukaryota; kingdom Metazoa; phylum Arthropoda; class Arachnida; order Araneae; family Nephilidae; genus Trichonephila; species Trichonephila clavipes. The sequence goes on from BMAU01013811.1 coordinate 5,690, forward strand.
CAGAATTTGAATGTATGAATATTGTATTTAGTGTAATCATTACAGAAAAAAAGAGATGCTAATTTATATTGATTTGTTTCCTAGCAATATTTTTTATTTAAAAAGTATGCTCTTAATTTAAGTTCAGTAACAAACCATTATTTACAAAAATGAGCATGTTTCAGATGTCTAATATAATCACTGCATTTTTAACTGGTGAATTTTCTTCATATAAAAAAGTTATTTGAAGAGAATACATTAAAAAAAAGGTAAAACATGGCTTTTTTAAAGATTTATCATGTTGGCTAAAATTTTCAACATCAGACTGACAAAACATGTACAACATGGATACAAGGGTCTGCAGCCCATAACAAACCTTTTTATTTGGCCCGGCCAGTATATCGGCTCTCAATAAAATATCAAAAGTTCTTTCGAAACAGAAAAGAGATGTCAATCATCAGGACATAAGCATTAAATTCTTGTTCTTTTTATGTAATTAAAATAAACCTACGTTTCTATGAATATTAATTTTTTTTCCCGCAGCCCTGGTTTGTTTGGATTAAGTTAGCCACCTTGATGTACAATGAGAAAAAAAACCCTACAACTCTAAGTAATTTGTAACTGCTTAGTTAAACTGGTATCATTTTTAAAGAATTTTCTCAAACTGCATTCTCTTCCCCCTATATCTGATTTCGCATCTTAACATAATTTATTTTTTTTGTAAAGAATGTCTTAAAGCTTGACAATAGAAAATTTTCTAGACCACTCTTTCCAAAGATGTTAACTCTAATTAATGCATAATTTGTTTTAAAATTCTAATAAAAAAATACTTTTGTAAGTGAATTACACCTCAAAATAGAATCCTTATATCAAACCTTTGAAATATTATTATTATTAGAATAGAACTTTTTTCCATTAAAAGGAATCAATCTTGGACATTTTTATATTCATAAAGTAATTAAATGATGGAAATGTAATTAGAATCTATTCTTTATAGCTATGAAACAAAAGTGCATGTATAAATAAATAATTAAAATAGATTTTATTTCATTTGTTGTTAACCTCAATATAAACCAGTTTATGATACCAACTTATTAAATTTTTGCTGAATTGAGCAAACAGGATAATTTTAACAGGTGTATCCAGATTTAACTAAAACTTCATGATCACTTTCAAAAATTTTATTTTTTTAAAAAATTATTTACAAGATTTATTTGTTAAAAGCTGTAAATTCAATATGATATAAATCTTTCCTTTGTTGTTGTCTGATTGGAACTTGTTCTCTTGTTTCAGTCACTTGCGATAAATCTATAATAAAAATTTACATCAGTGTAATTTTTTGAAATTATTTATTAAAAGATCGACAGGTTTACTTACCAATTTCACCATAGATTATTCCTTCTTTTTCCTCAGTTGTGGCTATCACACTTCCCCTAATAGGATTAAGTGAAAATACATTTTAAAAAATTGGGATAAACTTTTCTATATATTATGTCACCAAATACAATGTGAATATTTATGATATACACACAGCACAGAACATTTTGTTTAAGATAGGGTTTTGACAACGTGTATATCTCAAAGTGTATGTTACACATGTATTGTTTTCTCCTAGGCAATCTTAACTTTGCATCCTTTATTATTCTTAGAAGAAACCATGCATTGTGTGTTTTATTTATTACTGTTTGTGGAAATTTTATGGCACTGAGTTCTTGTATGGTAAATTGAACCAAACACAAAAATAGTTTAGGTTATCATAATTATTTTTAAAAATTCAGTTTTATTTCTAATAAAAGTACTAAGTACAAAACAAGATTTACAGTAAAGTACATGATAACGTTGCATAGATTCAATGTAGAAAATCATGCAAATATTAGTGTTTTAATACATAAAGTCTCATTGCATAGATAAAAAAAATTCTATCACCAATCACAGTGCTTCCTCTCATCAAATTAGTTTTCTGAAATCTTTCCCTAAACACATGGGACTTCTTAGTTGTTAAATTTTTTTTATTTTAAACTGAAAAGTATGTTTTTCTTACAAAACAAAGGGTTATTTTTTTACACTAAATATTTAATTTCACCATTAGGCAATGGAAGAATCTATTTTGACTGGATATTAGAGCCTAACATGGTTATCAGCTTTAGTCAAGCATATTCAATGACAGGTAGGATTCAAAAGTTCCCAGACTGAGCCTATAACGTGAAAGATTTGTGCAGTAGAGCTACTATGACAACTTTTCTGTGTTACTATGTTCTTCCCCTTTTCTAAGAAAAGTTTGTCCCAAATCACAGGGTCAGTATCTCGTCACGGTGTTGTATTTTGTAGGTGGATGCATTTAATAGCCGGCGATTGAAAGAAATTGCTTTTGTTTGAAGAATTTGCTTTTGAGAATGAATATCTAATTTTGTGTTCGCTTGGGAAAGAGTGCTACGGAAACTTACGAAATGTTGAAGTATGTTCACTACAGTGATACATTATCGGGAATGCAAGCTTTTGAGTGGCATCGTCAATTTCAGAGAAGGCAAGGAAACTATCGAAGATGAGGAACGCTCTGGTCTTCCCGCACCACTGAAAACATCGACAAGGTTTTCTGCGGCGATAAGTGAGAACCAGCTTCAAACAGTAGCGCATATAGCAGAGTACTGTAGCGGTATCTACATAAGCCAGTAATAGCCTCAGGACAAGGGTGATCACTTTTGTCTAGTGGTTATGTTACTTGTCTACGGTACCGAGCGTCGTAGGCTCTATTTTCCAGATATGCACTTTCGTCACACATTGTAACCGTGGATTAAGGGGCCTCACTGCAAGATATCACTTGGCAATTTAATTGTGGCGTATAAAAAAATTGTTCGAAACCACATCTCCTCGTCATGAGGTAAAGAAGCCATTGTTTGATCAAGACACCTCCTCACGAGTATGCAGGTAGAAATTTTTAGGATTGGAATGCTGCCTTAAGACAAAAAGGTGTTTGGAATAATGAGGCCCCAGATAAACACACACATTGGTACATGCAAATAGCAAAGTACGCCAATAGATTGCCAAACCCCATAATAGATTTTTTGATATTCAAGTTGATGAGGATGGCATTCATTCTCGTCTGGGGATTGTTTACAAGAACCGAAATAGGTACAAGTGTCATCGTCACACACAGAATATCCTAGATTCTCAGGATATTAAGCATCTCATTGGAAGCCTCGCCCTTTCACAAGACAATATCACGCCATCGCTTCAGAATTGTATCTAAATAGTTCAATAAACGCTGCAAAAATGACCTTGTTCAAATGCCCATCAAGGTTATTTGAGTTTAATCTCATTGGACACATCAGGGATACCACCAAGGGAAATATTCGATCTTCAGACTCCATTCTATAAAATCTGTGAATTATTATTGAAATGATGTTGTGTGATCTGTATAGCTTTCCAACGATTCTGGTGCTTTCTTGAATTCATATCGGGATAAATCGCTACTGTTATCAAAATAAAACGTGATGCTTCATGATATCAGACACAAGCTTTCCTTCCTTCCTCAGTGGCTCGACAGCCCAAGGTGGGCCTTGGCCTTCTCAAGAAGCCTTTTCTGGGTCAGCTTTCTTTCTGCTAGTGTTCTCCAATTCATTAGTTCTCAAAACTAGATCTTTTTCTAGGTTAACAATCCATCTAAGATTTGGCCTGCCCTTTCTACGTGTGCCAATTGGTTGGGTATTGAGGACTTTTTTAGTGGTGCGGTTTTCGTCCATTATGACAACGAGACCTGCCCATTTAATTCGTTGTATTTTTATGAAGTTAACAACAAGCTCTTTCTGTATATAAAACATTCGCTCTTCAATACACGTATTATGCAATTTGTGTCATAGGTATTAGTCAAAAGTTTTTTTCTTTGCTGATGCAGTTAAAATTATCCAAAGGAAGAAAAAAAAGAGCTATGCTTTAAAAATCTAATATCTATCGTGGAAATATAAATTTAATTATTAAAAACAGCTGTTATCTAAAATGTGGTTTATTCAAAAATGCTTACAAATAAATTTATAACCTAGTTTTTTAAAACACGCTATCCATGAATGTTGATTATGTAAAATAAATAAAGTTTTATTTAAAAATATACTAACCAGGGACTAATTAAAGAGCTATGGCCCCAAGCTGTGTACGAAGAAGTTTCATCTCTAGCTGGGGAAACTGCTGCAACATACAGCTGATTATCTACAGCTCTAGCTCTTTGTAAAAGTTCCCAATGAGCAGGTCCAGTAGTCATATTGAATGCTCCAGGATACACTAGAAGTTGACATCCTGAGAAGAAACAGAAAAAATTATTATAATTAAAGTGAAGGATAACCATAAAAAAATCATTAGTATTTTTAAAAAATGTTTACCTTTCTCTGCATATATGTTTGCCATGAGGGGAAATCGGATATCGTAACATATGCCTAGACCAATTCTCCATTTTCCTAAATTAAAAAAAAAATTCAATCAAATTTGATCGAATTTTTATAGTTAAATAAAATTAGATGTTCTATTCAAATTTTGTAAAAAAAAAACTTAATAAAGAATAAAATAAAAAATGTCTGTGTATTATTAATTTATTTGTATAAAAGAACAGAAATTTTAAAGCACATTAAAAATGAATCTACTAGTAAAATATTTAAATAAAGAGAGAAAAAAAAAAGAATTTTTTAAAGTTTTAATACTTTAATGTACTGAAATAGAGTGAATTCTTTTCTGCACAATTTCGAGATCATACATGAAAGTTTCATTGTAATTTTTGTAGACACTTGTAATCGGTTTGCTTGCACACTAGATTTTACGGAGTGAAAAAAAATGTATGCATTAATCGGGTGTTAAAAACTTAAACCAATCATTATTTAAATATTTAAAACATTACATTTTTCTAAAGCAAAGAAATATACAGAAAAAGTTTCATATTATTCATCGTTAAAAAATGAAGAGTAAAATATAGATTCAAGGTGCCACATGGTAGGAAATATTTGAAAAAATTCGATTCCTGTTGCAATGCATGTAGTGTTATGGAACAGTGGGCGAAAATACAAAAATTTAGAATCTTATTACACATTAATTATTCATCATTTAAAGATATATAACATAAAATACAACTTCCTTCAACACTAATTTTAAAAAATTACAATTGTATATACAGTCGAACCTGTTTTTGTGCGGTCTTTTTTTTATACGATTTCCTTTTTGTGCTATTTTTTATGCGCGATGTTTTTTTATGCAGAATATGAATTTCAATGGCTTTGGCGCCACTGTAATGTTTTCTATTTACCAGTGGTGTAATGGAAAACGTTAGGACCCCTCACCCCCTGAAAGTCAGGTTTTGCTTTTAATATTTTATAAATTGGGTAAATACGTATTTAGCGTAAGTCAGGCCTTGGGCCCCTAGAGTCCTGCCCCCCTTCGTGATGCGGGGTGTACGTTTCGCCATTGAAATGTAGGCACCTCAAGACGCTCTGTTCATTTGTTATAAACAGTCTCCCGACATTGTGCATTCAGTTGCTTTCTCTTAACGATCCAGCAGCCCGTACTTGATTAAAGATAAAACTTTCAATGACAGTATCAATAATTTGATAAATTATGAAGACGGACAAGAAGCCAGAATCTTTGAGAGCGGATAAAAATATGTTTTCCAACAAATTGCAAAAGCTTTTTCTTAAAATAGATACCAATTAAGAAAGGAGTATAAACAGCTGGTTATCCTGACATTTACAAGCAACTAACCATCCGTCCTTCGTCACAAAAACTTCTTACTTTATGTTGCCAAAAAAAAAAAAAAATCAATTGAAATTGCACCTTCAAGTGACGAAGGCGATTTTGAACGTATTCATTACAGGACTTTGGATTACGATGAATTATGTAAGTGCATTTTTTAGACTTATCCGTATATACAATGAGAAACTATGTTTTTGTTAACTATTTTTATTTATGTGTAATATTCAATTATTTATTTTGTTATGGAAGTACTCTTACATAAATTTCGTAAATAATTAACATATTTTATAAAAGCGACTTTTTTTTATGCGGTTCCTAAACACTGCATAAAAAAAGAGTTCCACGAATTAGTTTGTTATATGTAAGAATTTATGAAATTTTTGAATATTTTTTGTGCGATTTTTTTATGCGGTCCCTATCTACCGCACAAAAACGGGCTCAACTGTATAATATATCTTTTAATATTTATTTAAGGAAGAAACGACATAATAATAAGTATTCCCCTTCAATATAGTTACACAAAAAATTTTAATACGAACCTTGTTACTGCACTGCTCTACTTCATATCACAATATCTAGGGTATAATTTGTGATTTTCAATATGACACGATTCTGAACATTCAGTTGTTAAATAACTTCTTTGCGGGCTCGAAATATTTTTGATACGAGAAAAGATTTGCTCACAGAGAAATGTAGAACCAAAAGCGGAAAGTAAAGTACATGCAATTTTCTTTAAAAAATTAAATGTCTCCAGTATTGACATACAGTAATCTAAAATATCTGTTGATTCAACTTTAGTTATTTTTCAGATTTTTTTCGTAATTCCGAAAATGCTGCTTTCCATATTTCTGAAGGTGTTAATCAGTGATGTAGCTAGGTCTGAGTGGGCCCTGTATCAAAATTCTTTCGGGGCCCTTTTTTAGATATAACAACCCTGTTAGTGAGACTGCAGTTGCACATGTTGGGGCCCCGTATCATTTGATACGGCGGTAGCTACGCCTCTGGTGTTAATCCAAGAATCAATTTTTCACAATTATCAATTTCCATCCACTCACAAATTGACAAATTCGGAGAGTAGTGCAGAGTGTCACTGAGAATTGTACAGCGCGAAAAATGTGGCACGCGTGTCATAGGTTGCCGACGCCTGATCTATAATGTATTTGAAGAGTTTTAATGTCATTTCTGTTTCAACATTTTATAAATAAGTGGTAATATATATATATATTTTTTTTTTTGGGGGAGATTTATAAATAGAACTTGGACAGCAATTTCGTTCTTGTTGATGAGAACCAAAAAAAAAAAAAAAAAAAAATTGAATGAATTTTGCCGGAATTTGAATGAAAAAATAAATTTTATACAAAAATAAAACAAATTTATTGCATTTAGAGAAAACAGAAAGTTGTGAATGCAAGAACCAAACCTTTGCAACTAATTACTAGAAATACATGGAAGGAAAAAAGGTAGTTTGAATATATTTTGCAATAAATAAAAACAAAAACTAGAAGTCATTAATTAAGTTCCGCAAATCATTATCAGTCGTCTTCTTAATTGAATAACAAAACATTACTAAAACTGGAAAATATTTCAAGTTTAAAATATTTTGAAGCCAGGCCCGAGTAAAACAAATAAAAAATATGAGAAATTTAAGATGAACTCATGAGTCCCCGTATGCACCGGCTTAAACAACGGATAAGTTCGTTGTTTATGTACGATAATGTTTTTTAGATGTTAGCCTAAAAAGGGTAAAGGCAAAAGTCGGAAAGATGATTTATATATAATGGGGTTTCTTATGGTATGGTCAGCCGTAGGACAAATCGTGACCAGGCGCTGAGCCCGAAGTCATCTAGCTATTGAGAGGAGGTGCAAATGCCAAATGTTTGATGTTATAACCATTTGTTGACATTAGAGTAATGGCCCAATACCGTGCTGCCTAAAGAACACTTATTTTATTGGGGTGGGAAAGGCAAGGATGCTTTCCGGTAAGAGGACTGTGATCAATCCTACAGCACCACAACTCCAGAACTTCCTTAGTGTCAAGACAGATAATATATGTTTATGTTAACAGCAAAATGTGATTAAACAAACACTTAACTCCATTTTTGAAGTGATAACTTCTATTAGCGCGTTTTGTTGGAGAGTGAACTTGAATTAACGTCACGCTCGGGTATGTAACGCTCATTCGGCTTTTTTCGTCTTTAGTCGGACATGCACACCCCTAAAAAGGAAAGGAGGGATGTTTCCCAGCCACTCTGAAACGCGGAAGTTTGTCCCCTCACCAATACGCCGTAAAAGTATAGCTTCGATCTAAGCGCCCCCCAGCGGCCACCTCTTTCTAAGGAAATATAAATGTGGGATTCTTTCTAATCCTAGTTGAAGCATGAAAATGAAACGTAATATTTTTGAAAAATAGGCTTAGAGAGATAGAGAAATCCTACACTAAAATTAAACATAAAATATAGAAAAAGGACACAATTTTATAGAACTAAGTAAATAGTACAATTATCATTAGCAATATTGCAGCGAATTTATGAATAAAAATCTATTTTTGTAAGCGAATCGGAATAGAAATGAACAAATAGTTCTATTAATCACATTACTTAAATATACTTTGAGTCTAAAAAGAAAATTAAAACAATTAAAAATTTAAAATAACAAAATTAAGTATACAAGTATTAAGAAAAAGTTACATTAAATAATTTAAATACAAGAAAAAATATAATTAAGAAGACTTTCCTTGAAGCAGCACCGGATATATTTGTACAAAACTGTCGTACAATGACAAAAGAGCTAGTATAAGCCAGTGATTATGTGATATAAATCGTCTGATTAAATCCCTTTTTAAATGTTTTGACCTAGATTCCTCTCTTCCCAATCAATTACCTGTCGTACTATCCATTTGCTTAAACTAATTCATAGATAGAACTGAATATTATTAAATTACAACCAAAATTCAAAAAGCCGGCTCGAGTCTTCTGAACAAATTAATTACCTATGATTTTAAGTGGGAATTTTAAAGTAGATTTTTCAAAAGACAAATCAAAACCTTTAGTTGATTTTTTTAAAATCAAAATTAAAAATTTAATTATGTCAAATGATCCAAATGAAGCATGAGGAAGTATGGAACAAAGCTTGACGGAGTTTTTTTTATATAGATATTTCAATAAAATTTTGAATCTCTAAAGTATTTATAACCTATTTCAGCTACCATAAACTTATTGTTTCCTTCTTAGAATACAATTAATTCCCAAATATGATTGTATATTTTGCACACTTTATGAGTATAGACATAAGAATAAATAATTTTATAGGACAATATTAATATCCCTTTGTTTTTTTATTCACCTAACTAATCCCTGAAATAACATTACAAAATTTGAAGTTATCACTTGTATCGTGTGGTCATAAGCACACACACTTTTTTTTCCTTATATTTTTTACATAATTTTTTTAATCAAAACTTTTAATTGTATTTATAAATATTGTAATTTTTTTTATTTTTATCCATGAGTAGTTCTTTTTAGTAAGTTCAGTTTTTCCATTTTTATATAAAATTTTAATTTTATTCTTTACTAAAATTATTAACATAGAATGAAAAAGGAAAAATAATTCAGATTTGTGTGATTTATTAAATATATAACACATCAGAACTCATTAATTAAAACTAAATAGCGAAGAGAAACGTGTGTGTATGAATGGTTTTTATTTTAAATCCAGAAGTTTTAAAATTTGGTATTTTAACACATACTAAAACAAATGATTTTTAGAACAAATAAAATATTCAGTAAGCAACTTTATGTAGCTTTACATATCTTACCAATCTCGAATATTGTGAAGGAATCGCCTGGTGCCAATGCATCAGATTCCTTGAAAGTAATTTTTCCAGGGATGTCAATATCAAAAAGATGCACCTGTAATTAATTTTAATCTCAAAACTATTCTGTGGTTACAGATTTGTTCTTAATAATACATTTTTACATAACTTGTATTATATTTACACAGCTATTTACAAACTAAACTGCAAACTATATACATTTCAGGCTGCCCTATTCATGAAATCTCCAAAAAATCACCTGGAAATAGTGTATCTAACTCTTCAGCAAAGAAAAATAACTACAGCTACGCATAAAAACATCCTACAGAATTTAATTCTCCCATCATACAGGAAAATTTAAAAAAAAACCTTTTGGTATAATCCTATTTTTAATACATGCAACAAATTCAATATTCTTGCTTCTCAGCAATCACTAATGAACTAATTTTTCAAATTGCACCCACCACTTCTTTCACCACCTAGGATGCTAGAACAACCATTCGCTACAAAACTCAAATGCAAACACTAACTCAAATTCTCCCGAAATGCAAATATTGTCAAGATATTCCATAAACCTCCACATGGATGTTCGCGAAGAATATAGAACTCTAAATCATTTACTTGTTCAGCCAGTGCCGATTTAAGCTCATTTCTGACTCTGGGGGCGGAAAACTTACAGGTCCCCTTGGGACAGAAAGATCGAAATTTATAACCAGAAAATCTGGTTAAGTCCAGCTTATTCAGGCCCTTCCAAGCCCCGGGTCCCTAGGCGTTCACCCCAAATACCCAATGGAGAAGCCGACACTGCATCCAGCATAACTACGAGTACTATGTAATAAAGTATAAAATGGAAAGGCCAATAAAAATAATCATGAAAAGACTGCCTAGAGCAGCGATATTCAACCTGCGGGCCTTTTTTGAGTGGCCCAGTCATAGTCCATTGCACTAAGAAATTCAATTATTGGAGAACAATGTACAAAAATTTTAACAGGAAATTCTGTCAATCAAGCAATCAAATGTATAAATTTTGCTATCAATTTATTTTTTAATAGTAGAATGTAAGCAAAAGGCTTGGTAATAGATTAAAGAAAATAAAAATTATCCTTTAACTAGTAAAAATTCATAAAATAAGTATTTGTGCGTGTGTGTGTTTGATAGAAAAGTTAATATAGTATTAAAATAAAAGCCCAAAATGTGTTTTAATATTTTTTTATAAATTTTGTTGTCAATATTTCTTTGGTCTTATAGTGTGTTTTTTCCATTATCCGCTTGTTGCGGCCCGCATGAAATAACTGCCATGTGTATGCGGCCCGGTGGGAAAAAAGTTGAGTACCCCTGCCCTAGAGGCACTAACATTGAGGAAATCACTGACGATTTTTTTTAAATTCAGTTTTCGAACCGAAAAGATCACCCAATTGGTAGGACGCAAAACTGAAGAATTCCTGGCAGTATTTTTTGCCTCCATCACCCGCAGTGTAGAGAACATGCAGACTTGAAAAGGTATGAATATTTGGGTAGAGGTTTACAGCGATAAGGGTTTACTGACGCGTAACTCTTCGTAGTTGAAATGTGATGAATCCCCAATTACTAGAAATTGCAACATAAAATAATGATTATTGCATTTACTGTTAAGTTTTCAACCACATGAATGATTGTTTAAAAAGCCCGCTACATTAGAAACTCGGATAACCGTAAAAAAGAAAAAAATTATAAATTTCATATACAACTTATTGTTCCGAAATTCTTTTCCTGTTACTAAGAATATAAATTAATAATAGCAATTATACCCCGCACAGTTAAAGAAAATGACCAAGAATTACTTTTATAACTCCACCTTAATTTCTCTTTATGTTAAACAATACTGTGTATTAAATTTTAAATTTATTTTTCTAAACTTCTTACAAAAAACAAAAATAAGTTAAATAACCAGCAGTGACAAGCTTGTGCTCAATCAAACTGGAAGAAGTGTCTGAAAAAGTACTAAAAAATTCCCACTGATGGGGCAATACAGAAGACAAGGAGCGAAGAGGTAATCAATCAGAAGTGCGAAAGGAAGATCTTAGAAACATAAAAGTCTAAAGATTTTCAGTTGAAGTAGAAACATGGCAGAAAGAACACATCAAACAAGATAAAAAAGAGAGAGAGAGGAATGTTTGAAGTAAAATAATATGAAATAGAAAACCAGTGCAGTAATTTAACACTAGAGAGAGCCTTAAAAATTTACCAAATCAGGAACTATTGAGCAAAAGCAGGGGCGTAGCTGCCGCTGTATCAGTGATACGGGGTCCCCAAGCTACAGGAGCCCCCAAAAGTCCAAATAACAGGGCTCCCATATCTAAAAAAGGGACCTGAAGGAATTTTGATACAAGGCCCCCCTGAGAGCTAGCTACGGCAGTGAGCAAGAGAATGAAGAAAGAGCTGGCAAACTGGGTTTGAGTGGCAGAGACCATTTGGTACTTTTGAAAGCACAATTTTGTTTACTATTGAGATCTGTGAATAAAGTCTGTACTTTTTGTATTTTCATGGTTCTCAATCTGAAAACACACATTCCTATAAATAATTTATTAATAAAATTCCATTAGGTTCAAGTCTGGGTGAATTAAGCTCTTTCTCACACAGCAGGGCACATTAGCTCTAATTTTTAATACTTTGTTTCGAGTAATTTACTTTTTTTTGTATGAGATGTAGCTCCTGCTCCCTAGAAGGAATCAAGGAAACAGCATTCGCTATCGCTGAGCGAAGAATTTGCTTATAAAGTAGAACGTTTATTTAACGACAGAGTGGAACTCCTTCCAATCAGCGGTATGCTGAGATGAATCTTTGTCAAAAAACAGTCGTTAATGTATTTGCCTGTGTGTGTTACGTTGCTCATAAGTTAATCCAGCCATAGTCTAAGTGTGTTCCGTGGAACCCTAGGGTTCCGCGATACCCCTGTAGGGGTTCCACAAGAATTTAGAAAAAAAAAATTCAAAACACTTCTCTCTGCGATTTTACAATTATTTACCACGGTAATATTATACTATTATTAACGTTAGTATAGTTACGTTAGTATACAAGGCCGCCACCGCCGATATCTACTTGTGAGCGCGCAGCCCCTTTGATAAAAACCAGCCTCTGAGATTAGACGCAATAATTATGAACAAGGGACTTTCGGCTCTATCTTTAAAACGTAAAGTCGGCATTGTTTACACCGCATTTTTTGTATTACTATTTTTATTTCGGCTTTTTATTTATCAAACGCGCCGCCGACTTGAGTATTTTTGAGAATGTTCGAGACGATCGCGCTTCGACACTTACTCGACGATTAGCGTTCGGAGCGATAAGTACCTTCCTGCTAGAAACAAAGGGTTTATTGGTTTACTGCTGTATTCTGATTGTATCCGTTTTGTACATTTCTTTTTTCGATTCAACTCATCTACGCAGTAACGATTGTGCCCCACCATCCAGACATTAATAAAGAAGAATGGAACGTTGGCTTAAAGGCGATAAACGTTTTGCAACAACATCTTCTAACGAAGCCGAATTTTCAAAAGCAGTACGCGGGGAGTATACAGCAATTACCGATCCAGACGATTATGCAACGACGTCAAGTTCCACGGTTTCAAAGGCGAAAAAAGGAAGTATGATGAATCGTATATTAGTTTCGGATTTGTTGATTCCAACGGCTCACCTCTGTGCATGTTATGTAGTAAACTGCTTCCCAATAGTTCCATGGCACCCGCCAAGTTGCGCCGACATTTAGAAACTGTACATCCCGAGTGTAAAGACAAGAACCAAGATTTTTTTGTACGTAAAAAAGAACAATTATTGGAAAGTCAAAAAACTATGATGCATGTAACCCAAAATATTAACGAAAAGGCCACAGAAGCATATTTAGTTAGCTATCGCATTGCACAAGCAGGCGAAGCACACACTATCGCTGTGTGTGTGTGAAAATTTAATAAAACCTTGTGTGTTAGACATAACAAAATGTATGCTCGACGAAAAATCTGCAAAGCATGTTTCTACTGTGCCGCTTTCAAACGATACTGTTTCACGGCGAATGATTTCGCAAGCTACGTCAAACAAGAACTAGTTACACGTCTACAAAAAGCACGATTCGTCTTGCAAATAGATGAGCCTACTGATGTCGCTGGTCTGGCTATCTTGCTGGTTATCGTGAGATATCCATACGAAAATTCTTTTGAAGAAGACATGCTTATGTGTTCACCGCTGCCCACAAACACTACCGGAGAAGAAATTTTTAATAAAATAAATATATTTTTGAGGAAAATAATCTCAGTTGGAACGATTGTATTGACGTTTGTACAGATGGGGCCAAGGCGATGACGGGTAATACAGCAGGACTAGTGTCACGAATAAAAATTAAAGCGCCTAATTGTAGTTCCAGTCATTGTATCCTGCATAGACAAGCACTTGCGATGAAGCAAATGCCATCGAATCTAAAATTAGTTATGGATGAAGCTGTAAAAATAATTAATTTTATCAAATCACGACCGCTACAATCCCGATTGTTCTCTTTATTGTGTGAAGATTATGGCAGTAAACACAAAACACTGCTGCTCCACACAGAAGTGCGATGGCTGTCTCAGGGTAAAACTTTAACAAGGCTATTTGAACTTAGAGCCGAGTTACAAATGTTTCTTTCAGATACTTCTTTTAATTTGAAAGACCGTTTGTATGATAAACCTTGGTTGTTCTGTCTTTTATGGCGGATATCTTTCAAAAACTGAACGAATTAAATTTATCATTGCAAGGTAAACAGACAACAATCTTCCAGGCCTTTAACAAAATAACTGCCTTCAAAAGAAAATTTAGAATTTTGGATTATTTGCATTGGAAAGAGAGAAATAGAAAGCTTTACGTCACTCAGTGAGTTCGTTAGCGATAACGACTCAGAAATATTTCAAGATGATGTATTTGAAGAATTGGTCACATATCTCACTTCGATGCACGCATCTTCTGCGAAGTATTTTCCTGAAGAACAAAATACAAAAATGAAACTGAATTCATGGATTCATAATCCTTTTTTACCCAACTTACAAAAGCCAGAAAGTATGTCAAACGAGATATACGAATCTCTTTTAGAAATGTCATCAGACAAGTATGGAGTCACTGCTTAAAACGACGCCTCTCAACGATTTTTGGTGCAGAATCCGTGATGAATATCCAATGCTTGGCAAAATGGCTCTGAATATTCTTCTCCCGTTCCCAACAACATATTTGTGCGAAACAGGATTCTCAACCTATGCAGCCACGAAAACAAAACACCGCAATAGACTGGACGCCGAACCTGATATGAGACTTCCAACTGTCCTCTATAAAACCTGACATCAACCTATTGATGAAAAATAAAAAACAGTTTCATACCTCCCATTAGTTATATATTTTTCTTTTTTAATATCTTCTGTTATATTATACTTGGTATGTAAGTAAGTAATAAGTAATTGTTACATTGTGCTTTTATTATGCTTATTAATAAAGGATACACTTTTAAAAACTATTGTTTTATTGTAGGGTTCCGTCAAGTATTTCGCTTTCCAAAAGGGTTCTGTCACCAAAAAAGATTGAGAACCGCTGAGTTAATCTATTGTTTAAAGGTAAATCCTTAGGTAAACTACACAATTGAAACTCATTTGATTTCATTATCAAATAAATAAAACATATCAAGGATTTTAGTGCACATCCGTGGTTTTTAAATAAACATATTTGAGAGAGTCATCAACATTTAAGGTTATTCCGCCAGTCTGTAAGCCAGACTTCAAGCATATCACAGTAATTTTGTTGCTCATTGAGCAACAAATGCAGCAGCATCTGCAAAAAGGCAGATATTGATACTGGGGTGGCATGGAAAATAAGAAGTGTGTAGACACTTCACAAATGGATGATGAGTATTCTATTCTAGTGTGTACCTATTTTAATAGAGCCCTTGTTTGAGAAGTCAAAGTTAACTTCACCTCTGAACGACCGATTATTGAGAAAACTGTACATCACTTTAATTTGATCATTATCATAGATGATCCTATCATGCCACATTTTGTCAAAAGCTTGTTTTATACCTAGAAAGACTTCTAATGTTAAAAATTTGTTTATGAAGCCTTCATTAATAATATTAGTTATCCTAAAAATTTGATGTGTAGTGGAATGCATGTTTCTGAACCCATAATACTCCTTCAGAGGGAATACAATTAACTTCATTACAATGAGTTAATTGTAATGAACTCTAAAAATATTTTTTCGAAAATCTTAGCAGTCAGCAGAGTAGACTAAAAGATCTATGGCTTTGAGAGAATTTGTGATCTTAGGCTTGGGTACCATACTTATATTACTGGCTGATTTCCAGAAAGCAAGAAAATATCTATTTTTACGACTCATTTTCAATCCCTTCACTGAGCTCTTTTATCAATTTGGGAGTGTTGTACTTGTCATTGATTATAATTGGAGGAGTGGTTTTTTTAGCTATGTAACTTTCTTTGTGATGAGGGATGACATCTCAGTTGTGTCTGTGGCAGGTATGGGCTCTAAGAATTTATCCTCAGCATCACGAACAGACTCAAATCGAATATTAACAACTACCTTCTTTTGAGCCTATCGCTCCAAATGAAGGAAGTTGTTAACTTCTTTAGGAGCGATAGGCTCAAAAGAATTATGGAATTAAGCCTCTTCGTAAAGCTGCAGCTAACGTTTAGTATTTTTCTTTTTGCCTGTGCAGGCAATTTTACAATTGGTGACTTTCATGTAATTCGATTGTGTTGTTCGACCCGAGTTACTGGAAGAGCTTTTTCCGCTTCAGGAGATGAGGCAGGCGACTGATCCGGACTGGTGAGAACTGACACAAGGAAAAATTCAGATATTCCTAAAAATCAGCAGCCTGAAACAAATTTGCTTTCCTCGTGCATCTGATGTACCAGATTTCTTAAGCCATGCATTCCTTACTGATCTTACTTCACCCACAAGTACTGTCGTTCTATGCTTCAAGGGTAGCCAGTGAGATCTAAGTCCCCACCACCAATCAATTGGAGCACACTACTCAGCGCTTACGTCAAATCCAACACTTAATATTTTCTTCACAAATTTCCAGCACTTTTCAGCAAATACTGATAGGGCTCTAATGTTATTCAAAATCAAGAGAAGAAAGTTCATATTTAATTGGATATAGTTTTACAGGTTTCAGATTATCTTTGATGCGAAATATTAAAAAAAAATCATAACTATCAACGTAACGATATTTGAAGGGAAGTGAAAAATACCAAAATGTAAAAATACATTACATATATATTCATCAATGTAAAGATAGGGTTGCTATTATTATTCTTATCACTGGCATCCCCAATTCTATTAATTAAAAAAACCAAATTACTGTTTATAAACTCATTATTCATGCAGCAAAATGTTTTTTTTTCTCTCCAGTAAAATAAGGAATAAAAAAGCATATTTCATGTTGAGTTTTTTCTCCAGCTATTTTAGCATCTGTGTATTTAGAAAGGATATAAGTGATGCCGAATTATATTAAAGCTTACCCAAAAAGGCAGTAAAAATTACCAAAGCAGAAATGTATACATTTATTGTAAATTTTAAAAAAATTTCTTACATTCTTACACTTTAACGTTGATTTATAGGAGCAATTTACATTCAATGCAACAGTTTCATTACTTAATAATGCGATTTCATTGTGTTCTAATTTTATATTTTCAATACTGTTATAAGTCCCCCCTTCCTACTTCATTAAAATTTTTAACAGTGTAACTGATTAAATTAAAAGATATATAAATTTATTAAATCTACTAACTTTGCGATGTTTTGCTAGCAGTTCTCCATTTGGTCCAAAAGCTAGGCATGTATTGAATAATTTACCATCATACCTTTCAGGAAAAGTGCCTTTAAATCAGAAAACATAATGAATTACTATTATTTTTAAAATGCAATTCAGAATTGACATTCATATTATACTAACAGTCAAATAGAATTATACCTCCAATTAAGTGAATTTTATTTTCTTTCGCACTTTCAGAAAGCACATTACTTGTAGTACCAGGAATGGTTTCAGCAAATTGATTAAAATATTTTACACCATAAGGAGAATTAAAACATTCCTGGAAAAAAAAAGGAGTTTCTAATATGAATACTTAGTAATACATGAATCCATCTTTTTTTCAGACTTAACCAATTACATAATGAATCTTAATTTTTAATACCAACACCTTACAAGATTTCAAATACAGTTTAACAAGTGGCATGGTTATTTTTGTTTACAATTGTTTAGTGTTTGCATTTCACACATTTTTTTTTTCTTTTTGCTTGTTATTTTTAAAATGAGATGGTGGAATTTATGCAAAAATAAAATTTCTTTAATACAACATTTTTACCTTAGATGTATGTATATTGCTCATAATAAAGCTATATTTTGGAAATCAAATGTTAAAAACTGCAATCACTAAATCTGAAACATTTAAAATTTGAAAAATATTCACCAATAACCATACTACTTGACTAATGTATATACATACAACAATTTTAGCTATACTTGTATAATGCATTGAAACTTTCAACCAAAGTAGCACAGAATCCTACTTAAAAACTTACACTTTTTAAAAAGCTTAAAAAAGTAATTGAAACATTAAATATAGCTGTACCAGAGATGTAAACAAGGAAGAGGGGGTGGAAATTGACCCCCCAGGACCAATAAATTTCTAATTTTTACCATGGAGTACAAGCTTTCTGTACTGTTATCTATGTGTTATTAAGAATGTAAATGCCCCCCTCTCCATTTGAAAGGTTTACAAATGCCACTATAGATTGTACAAGTAATTAATAATTTTTACTTTGTAAATTCTAACTGTCCTTCAATTCTCCAATAAAAAAATCACCAAATTTCACCAACATAGTTGTGAAGTATTTGTGATAATATACAAATGTAAAATCTTGTTCTTTACAAAAATGTGATTTATTTTTTAAAATAGTTTAACTACTAATAGTACTAGAGAATATTGACATAAGAATGAAATAACAACAGTACACAATATACATATTTTTTACTCAAGACTTATTATTCTTTACAATATTTTTTTAAATAAAACATTTATACATATAAATTTTAAAAAATTAAATACTTTTACCTATTTAAAAATAAAATAATCAATAAGACCTATTCAATGTTATACAAAAGATATTTTCTAAACTGAAAAAAAGACAAAACAAACAGTTTAAAAGTAATTTTATAAAATAAAAGTAATGTTTATTCATATATTTTTCTTACAGGTAAACACACTAGATTTGCTCCATTTTTTGCAGCTTCTTTGATGAATATACAAGCCCTTTCTAAATTCTTTTCCTTATTAGGGGAAACAGCCAACTGAATAAGAGCTAGTTTCATTCCTAAGTAAAACAAAATTTATATATATATATATATAAATATAAAAGACACATGATATTGAAAGCACATTAGAAAAATTAACAATAGATTATTCATTGAATAAAATATCTTCTGTTATGCCAATTTGGATCTCTTGAGAGAACTCTTGGACATCAATGAAAATTCATTTTTAAAAACATTTAAGATAAATTTTAAATAGATTTTTACAAAGTAAAACAATATATATATATATATATATATATATATATATATATATATATATATATATATATATATAAATTCAGATGATTTTCCTACTTAATAAATTATACATAATTTCTAATTTTAATTAACAGTATCCAGTAACTTAAAATATTTATTTTCATAAATAAGTACTGCATGGATTTCATTTAATCACCTTAATTATGAGGTTATGTCATAGTTGGAAAATATACAAACAAAATCGATTTTAATACAAACTAATATCTTTTTCTTCTATATACTCTTATTTAATCCTAGACAAAAATAATTCTCATTTAAAGTAATCTCAATTAATCTAAAAAGAAAATGAAAAGAATTTCTTAATAATAACAATACTAATAGTAAGTATCTTTGCTTTTAAAAATGCATACTGAAATATCTGTGTTCTCTTTAACATAATGCTTAATGTGGTACAATGAATTATTGGTGAGGAATATATTTTAAAGTACAGTTACAGTAATAAAAAACGAATAAAGTATAGAAATTATCCAAATAAATATTTTGCATGAATGTTTCCTTAATATCTTCTACATATTACACCAAAATTGCAGATAAAATGCATGAATACTGAAAAATTTCATAATAATCAATAAAAAGCTTAATACACCTTGATTATTCAGTAGTTTGAATCAACACCATCCTCCCTTCAATCAATTTTATTTATTTTACTAGGAATTCATAAGCTTCCAAAAATAATATAATTTATTCTGCCTATAAGTCCTATAATTTTTATTCATGCTAAAATCTAAAGGTTATAAAAAATACGAATTAACTTTTCTATTATGAATAAAATACTGTGTATTCATCCTTTTATTATATTTTAAAAATTTAACAATATTATATAGTTCAGAACAATATTATATTAAACAATCAGGAAATACCAGTTTCAAAATCAGCTAAGAATTTGACTAACAGAAAACTAACGCGAGTAATTAATTTATAATAGTTAAAGGCGAATGCATTTTAAAATTTCAGCTAAAAGATAGGTCCTACGTTTCTAAAGCGCATGTATAAGAAACACATATGGGTAAATTTTTACTCTGCCTTGAGAATTGCATAATATTGATTATTTGGTGTTTTAGTGCGATAGTTCACATAAAATTAATGCTGATTTTCGTTCTTCAGAATTTCTTTTTAATCCAATTGAATACATAAGGTTTTTCTTAAAGGAAAGGAAGAAAGAAAATATATATAATCCAACATACTTCTCAAGTAAGCAGCCATCTAATGATAAACACCGAAACCATATAATTGATTTTTAACCTCGATAACATCGTTGCCACCAATAGTTAATATTAAATAAAATCCAATAATATTTCATTAGTCATAAAAAATAAACTTTTTTTATAATTTAAGAAAAAAATTACTTTTTATGCATCTAACTAAAACAAATAATTGCAATAATTTCTTATGTAGAATTAAGTTATGGTTTATTAAATGGTAATTTGTAATTTCTAACATATTTCATATGATTTTTATAAAATTTCCCAACAATATATGATTTACAATAAAATTTTGAAGTTTTTATTTCACATTTATTTATTATGAAATACAGATAATTTTTTTAAAAAAAAGAATAAACTTTTCAAATTTTTATGAATGGCATCTAAATTTCTCTAACAACCGCTGAGTTTGTTTTCGGTTTCTATTTTTATGGTATATAAATTTTCAAAAGAGTGAGTATATAAAATTCTTTTAAAATAGGTGATTGTTCAATGTCTAATTTTATTTCACGTACTTCTTGTTGAATTTCTGTGTTTGAAATATTAATGCCAACAAGAATGAATGTGGTTATTCGTTTTAACTCTCTTAAAAAAATAACCATTTTATTTACCTGTCTTCTAGAAGCATAATTATGTATTAAATTTCAATGTATTTAGTATGTCTTTTAGAAGCATGAATATGTGTTTCATTCATTGATGTGATGTATGTTTTTGTCTTGAATGGTTCAAAAAAAAAGCTTTGGTGAATTTTTATTTCTTTAAAAAGACAAAATACCTCAGTGAAGATGGTTATTTTCATGCACATAGTTATTTTGTAAAATTGGATATCTTTAATTCGTTGCAAAAAGTAGTATTAACTGTTGCTTTTCTATTTAATTTTGAATTTCTAGAAAAAAATATTCACTTTATTCTTTTAATTTATTAATTTTATTTTAACAAAATGTGACATTTAATTTTGTTTTCTTTGAACTTTTCTTTCATTTATGACCTGTATGACACATTTCTTTTAACAAATAAAAAACAATTAACAGCATACCAAAGGTTTTTTCCTTTTTTTCAAAAACAGGGAAGAATGAAATTTATTTCTATATAGAATGAAAGTACTCTGTATCTACAAGATTTTCTGAAGAATTAAGAAATGCTTGTAATATAACTTGGACAATGATGAAATATAATATTATGGCTTACATTTTTATGAAACAATTTGGTATTTATGTATTAGTGTCACTGCAGCCAAAATTGTGCTACAAGAATCGCTTTTCTTCAAATAAAACACATAAGAATCTTTGTTGTTTTGATATCATGATACGATTCCTGTGGTGCAAATTGCGCTGTGGTGAGGCTAATATGTAAGTACCAGCAATTCCACTGAAGATCACTCACAGGAAATTATTAGAGAGAGATTTTAATAAGGACCATAATGACTCCACAACTATACTTATTAATATGATATATACATTCTCTCTAGAAATGTAATTGGGAAAAATATTTTAGTCCTAGTTAAAGGGGTAATATAGAATGCACCAGTTTAAATATGGAAATGAATACCATATGAAAAAACCCCTGGTCATCATGCAGCAAAAATGCTGCTATTGTGTAGGTTATATTATTTTTATTCAGTTTCCTATAGAAAATAATTTGACAATGTGTGTGCTATTCCTTCTTAAAACATATCTAGATTTTATATTATTCATATGGTGTAAATATGTTAGATAAAATTTCTTGCAAAATTACTATCAAAACTGTTTTGCTAATATTTACAGTTACTGATGTAAATTAATGAAAATTCAAAAGAAAATTTTCTTTCAATACATTAAAAAGAAAAATACATAAATATACTTGTAATGTTTATTTCTTAAAAAGAATATGTGCAGCATTATTTGTGATTAAATACATTTTTTAATGATTTTCTTATACTGGTTTAATGCATTTTCTGTATTTTTTTTTCTTTTTATTAATCCTGATCTTTATGTAGATATGAGTATGGTTTTGGTTACAAAAAGCTGAAAAAATTGGCTTGTTCTTGCTATGGATATAAGCAGGTATATTTGTGAGTTTATTAATAGATATATTTTAAATACATTATCTAAAAAAAATATTCTCATTTGCTGCCTAATTTTATTTGCTATGACTATTGATGTAATTTATAAATAAATGTAATATATAAATAAAGCAGCTAAACTCAAAATAAGTGGTCAATTTTGAAATAAAAAAAAGGCTTTTATTGTATCAAAAAGAAATGACTGATAATAAATAAATAATATTTATTCAATTCACTAAGAATTTAAAATAATAAATACCATATAGATGGATCCTTATGGATTCAGCTCTGTGAATCCAACTGATAATTCATATCTTTTTGCATACTTCTTTTTTCATATTTAAATTTATCCGGTGGCTGATTCTGCACTTCAGCTGTTAGGTGTTTTGCTTACTCTTCTAAGTTATACAGTGAATATTTTGTAATTTTATTATTTAATATAAAAGAAATTTTTCTAATGCAAAATTTATTAAAGTGTACTTTATTTATTTGTTTTGATTTTATCTAATGTTTTTATATAAGTATAAGTAACTTTTAACAACATTCATGTACTACTTTAAATAATTCATTTTAAGCAATTTTTATGTAATAGTTCTTTAATTTTTAGCACTGGATCTTCAAAGAAAACCCCAGAAAAGTATAACTTATTAGGAATTGATTTAAATACATTTTATCATAGGTAAGCAAAAATTATGACAATTTTATCTTTGCTAAAAATATAAATAGGATAAAAATTATTGTGTGTAAAAGCACCCAAATATGAAATGAATGAGAGAAAATGTCTAGCTTTATCCAATATATATATTTATATATCATGTAATCCAATTGAAGTTAATACTTTTAATTTTTTTAAAAAAATATCATAATTTTAATTTATTCTAACCATGTTAGTTACCTTAATATTAAGTGTGCAGTGTGTTATTGGGGATGTAGGCATTTGTTTTTTCTAGGAATTCAAATTTTTTTTATTATATTTGATTATTTATTAATTAAAAGATATGTTATGCTTGTGTAATATTTGTTATTATTTTTATACTGTTTTAAATATATGTATAAGTATATTGCTAAATGCTTTTAGTTAGTGATGAACTTTTTTATTGAAAAAAAAACTGTATAAAAGTTGGGTAAAATCCTAGGAGGACCCACTGCTGTTTTTGGCGCCAAAAATTTTTCGCCAAAAAGCGCCAAATTGTAGGTTTTCAAAAAGGCGTCAATGACGAAAAACTCTTGGGAAGCGCATGCGTCAGCGGGGGATGAAATGGGCGTTTCGCAAAGATGAAAACGAATAAATACATTAAATTAATCATTATATAAAGAAAAAAACGGAGAAAGCAATGAAATTCATTTTAAAAAAGCATTCTAAAACCAGTGTGTACAACATGATTTACATTTTTAAAAAAGGACGAAAGGGGCGTTTCGCAAATATAAAATTGAAGAAATACATGAAATCAATCATTTTAAAAAATTTTAAAAGGCACTTACACTTGCATTTCGTCATGTTCCGTTGGTGGATACACCCTTGCGATGGATGCAAGGAATTCATGAAAATTGTCATCCACCAACTTGTGACCTATTCTTATTAACTTTCAAGTCATTCACCATGAACGCATTCATGCTCTTGCCAAACCAATATCTGGTCAAACGCAAGATAATTATTATAGCAAGTTTGCTTTCGCTAAACCAAGTGCCCTTTCTCACACTCCGAACAACGTCGTGGCGATTATGTTTCGACTAGTTGCGGCAACGCCATTCGTAGCCGTCAACCGTTCCCTTTCGTTCTTACAAACGCATATTTTTTTTAAACCTCGAACATTCATAACGAGAAGCAATTAAATTAGTTTTCATACACCATTCTAATGTCTCTTTCTTCCCCTTTGTGCCCAGGAGCAAAAAGAAACCTGTTGTAGCCTCACTTTCAATTAATTTCCTTTCATACGCCATTCTTAACAACAACCGGTGGAGAGCAAACCTTCTCAAACGAAGTCAAAATGACGTTTTTTTCGGAAAAGGCGAAAAACGTTGTACTTTTTTAGGGTTGCCATTTTTTTAGGTGATTTGAAAATCCAAATTTTTCGATGAAATGGAAGGGTTACCATATTGTAACCTTTATCGCTCAAAATTTGGCGACCAAAAGTGGGTCCTCCTAGGATTCAACAAAAGGTGGTTGGGGAGTTAATTGTAGGCTTATTTGCTTACTTTGTATTTGTTACATACCCTTTTGATTGAAAATTCTGCTTTATTATGAATATTGTCAACCTAATTATCAGAATGGGTAACTCCTTTTGAATGAACTTTACAGGTGCAAGTAAAAACTGTTTATTTTTACTATACACATGAATTATTTCAATACAATTATGAATTTAGTAGTAAAAATGATCAAGGAATTTAATTTTAAAATTTATTTTTAGATTTTTATGCTTAAAATACTCTACTAGATGGCATTAAAAGTACATTTTGATATTTTGTGAACTTATGCATTCTGATAATTAGATCAGCAATTTGTTACCGATAAAGTGTATACTTAAGTTATTTCACAGAATAGCTAAATATTTCATGAAATGATTAGACAAGTCAGTTAAAGTATATATTAGATGAAAAATTTCATACTTTACCTAGTTATTCTATCAGATAACTGATGATAAACAGTTAAAGTGAAAAATAAGCAGTTTTTAAGTTACTTTATAAATTAATTTATCACAAATAACTAAAATCTCACAAAAAATACATTTTGTCCATATTATGGATGATTAATTAATAAATAATAAGGAAAAGCAGATGATATAATTTTTTATTGCTCATATTGCTAACACTAGTAAAACAGAAAGGGAAAAAAGAACATGTTGCAGAAGTAATTATATTTAAGTATTAACAGAAAAATACATGTTGGAAAGAAAAATTGTTGTTTCATAAAAACATTGTGTAAACTTTTTCAAACAAAAATGTAAGAGAATATTAATTTAAATTTTATGAAATACCTTTATTTTACTTTTCATTATTCACTAGAGCAAGGATTATTGTGATGACATTTTGAATAACATTGCATATTATTTTTGAAACAAGCACACTTTTTACTATAACATATTTTTTTTACATGAGCATTTTTTAAATCCTTGTCCAGTACAGCAACTGTGAACTATTGCAGCAAATTGAAGTGTCGTGTCAATATTTTGAACTTCTTCAATGGAAATTAATTCTCTCTCACATATACTGAACTGAGATCTAGAGTGAAATTGTTTTATTCTGCCATCTCTTGTTCCTAATTGGTTAAAAGAACTTTCGAGTGCTGTATTTCTTACTTTAACGTTCAAATAATTGTTATTCTATAGAATACCTAATTAAATCATGGAATTCAATAATTTTATATACTTTAACTGACTTGTCTAGTTATTTCATGAAATATCTAGTTATTCTATGAAATAATGTATTTCACACTTTAACAATAACATATATAATAATTAAAATTATTTTTCAGACCTGTAGATACTTTTGCAAAAGCTGGAGATATACTGGAAACAGAAGGAACTTTTGTTGTTATTGACCATTCAAATGTGCCTAATTTAGAAAAATTTGCATGCAAGGCTACTCAAACTGATTATAGAGAAAGTGAGGCCCAAACAGATCCTTGGGATCCACCTATCAAAGTGTCAAAAGTGCATAAAGAACCTGAAATTTTATCATTTACTAACTTCTCTTTTGGTAAAAAAAAATATATATTCTATTATATATGTATTCCTTAAATGTTTTTATTTAAATGTTTTCTTAAAATTAATGTCCTAGAGCATTGAAAAAGATTTATTAAAGTTTAAAATAGAGTTATCTTAAAATATTGGGTGATTTATTATTTTTTAATGGGATTTTTATATAAAAATTGGTTATAAAAATGCATTAGAAACTAATTATTTTCTAATATTTTTAAAGGAATATAAAATGATAAAAATATATGGTTTTTTAAAAATTTATATGTAAATATTTCTTTATTTGTATTTTAAATATTACAGCATTCATGAAAGTTTTACGGAATAAAAAGATAATTTTTTATTTGTGTATTACTATGCATTGAGGAAAAAACAATCTATAATTAATATTTGTATGTTGAACTGTTTTGCTATTCTACTCATTGTCATATGTAAAATTCCATACAATATGTATATGATAGTTTTATTGTATTGTTATATATATTGTTTTAATTTTCGTAGTATTTAATAAGTTTTTCATATGTTTTAAAAGCATTATATTTTTTTCTGTTGTTATAATGCACATGGTTAATTAGTTTCCTATAACAGGAATTACTTAAATATATATGTGAATTATTTGTTTCAGAATCTTCTCATTGTTTTATCTAAAAAATGTTAAGTTTTCCTGTTTAGCCTAAACTCTGTCAGTCCATATAGTTGAATATACTTATTAAAAGAATTCTGTGTTATTTTTCATGTGTATTTTTCGGTCAATTTTAATTGAGAAAAAACTGAACTTATCACAGTATTTTCTTATAATTCTCATATTTTGAGGGATTTTTGTAGTCATTATAGAAAGATATTATTTCAAATATTCATGTAAGTCAATAACTGTACTGTACTGAAATAATATTGATGAATATTTTGTCAAAATTTAGAAAAATACATGATTATTATAATGTTCAGATTATAAGTGCATTATCAAATGAAGTATACTTTGAAAAAGTGTTATTTACTAAATATTACAGATTGAAGCTGAAACTATTCTTAAATTTCTTTCTTTTTATTACATAATTTGTACATATATGCAAAGTAAACAAGCTTAATTTTAAAATGTTAAAAGCATTGAATTAATAATTAAATTCAAAACATGTTTTCTGAAGAAGAAATAATTTTTTTTTAATAAAATTATACATTTTAACTAGGTATTTTTTTACAAGGCATTCATAATTTTTTTTACAATTTTTTTTTATTTTTTCCTCTTGACATTTTTATTCTATGACAGAATTTCCAAATTTTTGCTATTGCATATTTTCTTGTTTAATTTTCATTTTTAATTTTTAGGTAAAGGCCTTCCTGCTTGTAAATTAGAATTAAATTATATCTTAGAAACAAGAAAAAATAGAGATTCAAAAGAAGCCTTAGGTCCTATTAACACTGATGAATCATTAATTAGAAAAAAGCAAGTTATAAATGATCAAATCAGAAGTGACTGGAATTATAGAATTTCCGTTTGTATTATTTTAATATTTCTCAATAAAATTCAAGTTTTTTTGACACAATATTAATTTAAATGGTACTAATTGCTGAAATCAATGGTTTCCAAGCTTTTCTAATTTTTGGCATCCTTTTTTTTTAACTAAAATTTCTTATAACATCTACCTTAAGTCAAAGCTTGTATAATCATGAGTAGATATTTAAAAAACACACATTATAACAGTAGAAATTGTAATGGATATATATTGAAAAACTTAAACAATTGCATCTGAGAATAAATTTGTTCATTTATTATTTATTTTTCAAGATCAATAGGATCAATGAGTGTAGATCACTGCAAATTGTTCTCAGATCTTTGAATAAAACTGAATGTAGTCACTCTCATTTCCTTTCCCACATTCATTTTTGTTCAATGTTTGTGTTTTATTGTAATGATCATTGAAAACTCAGCTTCATATCAATAAGAAGTCAAAAATAAAATTACAATCCAGTATGTACTCAGACTTTTGTTATAGAAGAAGGGTAATTTACATTTAAAAAAACACATTGATGAAGGCACCGAGGTGTGATCTCTATGGTAAAAATTTCTAATTTGTTGGTTTAGAAGGGGAGTTGAACCACCCTTGTGTGTTTTCTCTGTTACAATCCATTGAGTTTAATCACTTAGAATGAGATATTTATTTTTTATTGAAATCCAAAATTCTGCCAATATCATGCAGCCAAATATCGCTTTTAAACTTTTGTAGCAAAATAACTTAATGAGATTCTTTTTTTTCCTCTTTAGAAATAAGTTTGGATAAAACACTGTTGAGGAGTGAATGTTATTCAAAACGTTCTAAAATCTAGTGTCAACCTGTGATACTTGTCCTTTATAAATGGATTTTTTATCTTGAAAAGAATAAATACCATTTATACATATAAAGTCAAAAATACTAAAATATTCTGAAACAGTCCTTGTCAGCACTCTCATTTATTTTTCTTCTCCATAATTTGTGTATCTTTATAATAGCTAGAATCTTTCCTATGAAATCAAAAGCTGCATATTTTTTCCATAACAAGAGAGATTCAAAGCATTTATTTTTTGAAAAATGTGGCTTAAGTATGTTAATTTTGTTTTAAAAAATTGTATTAAATGAGTCCACATTAAAGTAAAGTTCTTGCTTTAAATGAGTGACAATCATCTTGCATGATAGCCAGTTATATAACAAGTATTATCAGTACAGATATCAACACATTTAGATTAATCGACAAGTTATTTTACATATATAAATATCAGGGACCTCAAAAAGTTTAAAACCCTTTTCCTGAAGTGATACTTTCACAAAAGAAGTTTTCTGTAGTGTCATTACTGCCTTTAAATGGGACATATAAATATATATATGTGCATATATATATATATATATATATATATATATATATATATATATATATATATATATGTATAACAAATGAGTGTCTTTATTTTTATCCATTGTTTAGTTCAGCTGTTATCCAAACTCCTGCCTTTTAATTTTTTTTCCCCAATTAATTACAAATTGAGATTCTTAACTATGTGCTGTATTCTTCAACTGATTGCACAATTGGACAAAAGCACTTTGAAAGCTGTTTTGTAGCAAACTCTCCAACTATTATGTTACTGTATCTGCTGCAGCTGATAGCATGTTCATACTGCAGCTCACACTGTTACAGGTGAGTGTAACATATATTCAAGTTCGAATTCAAAAGTGTGTGGACTGCATCTACCCGATGCTGGGTGTTGTTGATTTTCTTAAAAGAGTTCCAGAAAGGTCCGTTAAAAATGCTTTATTTACACTGCAAGGCAGTAGAGCAATGACCTCACTCTCTGCCTGCTAAGTTCGGAGTGCCCGAAAAAGGGCATTACATCATAGGGGGTGGAGGCGTGACGTCACTCCACCACCCTTTAGCCATTCAAAGCAGGGCTATTTTCACAACACACACCATGATGGTTTGAGGCTTCTTATATATTTCATGATTCTATAACCCATCTTGTAATTTGGCAGTGAAGCTTTGTTTGGTATAGACCCATTCTTGAAAAACATACTTTTTTCTTTCAGTTCTTTTAATTTTTGTAAAATCATGAAATTTCCCATCCATATAGTAATGAACAGTTTCTAAATGATGCATCAATCTACTTGGAAGCATACAGTCTGATTCCAAAACGTTCATACACAGTATACTATATTATCTTTCTTCATTTACTTATGTTCATATGTGAAAAAAATAAAATTCTAAATAAAAATCATCATATTTATATTTTCACTTATTTACTGTCATAGTATAGTTTGGGAATGTGTTTTCTGTATCTCTCTGCACTTTCCAAAGATTTATTATTGCTCAATAAAAACTAGTTAATCTTTTAAATAAAAAAAATCCCCAAACTATTGGAAATTTTGAATGAGAATTTATGCAACTTGGGAAACTGGCACTAAATGTTGTGCAAGAGAGCAGAGAGATAAACACTGAGGAAATTACAAAAACTATGAAATTATCTTTGATTTTTGAAAAATTCATCTTTGTAAAGAAAAATTGTAATGATTTATTTCAGTTGCAAATTTATACTGATTCCTTCAAATGTTGCGTTTTGCCAAATTAAAAAAGAAAATAGTTATATACTTGAAAGCTTTTGTAATCCATGTTGCATACTTAGGGAACCATTGATTTTTACCTAATGCACATGTACAATGTTATTGTAGTTGGACTAGTTTCATTTATTTGATTTTGATATTAATTGCTTAAAATTTGCATATGAATTTATGAAAAAAATATAATAAATTATTTTGCATGTTATCAAGTATGCATATCTTGTACATATATCAAGTTACAATAAAATGTTCAAGTATTCGAATGCTTTTTAATTAAATTAAATATTCTCTTTAACAATTAAGTATTCTATTTATTTTTTATTGGAATTTGTAATGCTCAACTTCTTTTGTGTATGGGGATATCATAGAGCTAACTATCAATGTAGAATTTTAAGAAAAGTCTATGCTTATGATTTGTTTACCTATCTGTTTTTTTCTAATTGTATATAATTTTTTCATTGTTGTATTCATTCATTTTGTATATTTCATTTTATATAAATTAGTAACACTAGTGACATAACTGTATTTATATGTAAGACCATTCTATGAGCTCATCTAGAAGATGAGGGGTATCCAGAAATAAAGATCATTCAGTTATACAAAATGAAAAACACATTTATTTGGAAAAAAAAAATTCTGCGGCATACTGGATGCTTCCTTCTCTTCTCTACATAATTCTCTACATTTCCTACATTTAAATATTTGTCTTACTTTTTCGTGAGTTTCCGAATTCCCATGTTATTCTTTTCTGCTGCAAATGCATTATATCATTGCATTCTCCAACTTTTCATCATGCACTGCATTCTCAACTTTTTACCAAAACACTTTTATCATCTTTTCCATTAGTTGGGGGGGCTGGAAGGTGGTAGCTGCTAAAAGCAAGGTTCCAGACTTTTGTTCTTCTGTTTGAGTTCAATGAAGACAAGGCTTAATGAACTGGTGGCAGAACAGTATAACATGGAAATTCTGAAGCTGGTAAAAAGATACAACAAATGTTTAAATGAAAGTAATGATTATATAAAGAAGTGAAGAAAGATTCAGGTATAGAGCAGAATAATTTTTTTCCAATAAATATTGTTTTTTTTAATTACAAAATGATCTATGTATTTTCTAAATGACCCTTATAGATTCTATGAAAAAATATTATGCATGTTAAAACTACTAAAATCTAGCCTATGAGGTATTAATTGTTCATACTATGAAAAATCATTTGTCTGCTGCACTGTATAAATCTATCATTTAATGACTAATTTTCTTTTTATGCCTTATAAACTCTAAACTCAGTCATCCAACAGCCCATGAGGGCCATGGCCTACTGTGCCCATCCCAGTATACATGACCATTGGGCTCTGAGGAGCATGAGAAGATGTCCTGATCAGTGGTCTGAAGCGAGACCCCCAGTGTTTAAGTCCCCAAGCATGCTTGGTACTCATTTATTGACACACTGCAGTGGGGATGAAAGGCTGAGTGGACCTTGCTCAGCCAGGAATAGAACCCGAACCTGGCATGTGGAAGCGGGATATGCTACCACTCGACTTTCTTTTATCTCTTATATGAACAACAGATTCCTAGTATATACATCACATCATGTAAAATTTGTGTAAATATAAAGTTTTGAATGGTTTGATTATACCGAACATTGGCGATATTGAATATGAATTCATCTGCTTCTTTTCATTATTTTATACCTATATTGAATTTAATTTCTCATGGCTTATTTTTTCTTTAAACATATACATATGGTAAATGTCAACAAAAACATACATTGTGAATTTTTAAAAATTCTTGCTAAATATTTTATTTTAGACACAGATTATTTCAATTTCTGTTTCAAAATTGTTGATTAAATTTCCCATGTAGGTTTTAAATGAGAAACAATTGAAGAAACTATCTGCCATGCAGTATGCTTTAGCTGATGAAATTGAAAAATATTCAAATAAGAAGGAAAAGTTTTTAACAAATATTTGGAAGCAAAAAACGAATGAAATGAATAAACAGAACTCAAAATTACAAGAGAAACTTCAAAAGGGTAATGTTATTTAACTTTTATCTTTAAAAAAATTAATCTATATTTATTGCATATTAAATTTAGTTTTTTTTTTTTTTTTTTTTTTTTTGCAATATCACATTTTATGTAGTTTTTTTAAAAAAATTGTTTAATTTGTGTTAATAAATGATATTCTGTAGAAAGTATCCTCTACAAAATGAGGTATAATAATACTGCAGGATAATATTTTCTGACAGTGGTTTATATATTAAATAAAATTTATCAATAATAATTCAATCTGATTTTGATTTTATGTTGAAAAATTGTTCTAAAAATTTTATTTTTAAAAAATAAAATCTTGAATCTGAATTTATTTAAAAATATGTATAAATGCATAATAGGAAATAGAATTTAAAATCTGTTTCTGAACAAGTTTCTTTTTTTTTATATGTACTAAAATTTCTTTCTTATACATATTTTCAAGGGCGAATTTTAAAAACCTACGTATGATTTTCTTACAAAATTTAATATATTTTACGATTTGTTTCTATACCTTTTTTTTTTCCTAAATTTTAGACCTACATATGATGGAGTCTCAATATTTAGGTGTAAAACATGATGACACAAAAACTGATAGCCCTTTGAAAAAAGGATTTAAAACTAAATTGAATAAATTGCAGTACAGCAAGGGAACAGAATACATGCTTTCAGACTATTATTTAAAAAATCCTACTGGTATGTATATTTTTTATTTCTAGGTCATACACAAACAAAAGATAAGAGTATTTAAAACCCTTCAATATGTGACCAAGGGAAAAAAATCTAAGGATAACCAACATTTTTTAAGGAAAAAAATCCATTTTCAGTCCTTATACTCTTTAATATTTATTTTAATAAATATTAGCTTGCCATGCACTGCATCTATTTAAGAACTAAGAACTCCCAGAATATTCTTAGAGATGAGTTTATAACTCTGTAAGAAGTTATGAAAAATTAATATCTTTTAAAGTTTGGTTTTTATTTTAGCAGTTGTTACTTAATTTGAATATTCTTTATTTTTAGAAACTAAACTGTTTTTACTAATATATTTTATGTTACTAAGTTAAGTTTGTTCCTACTAATATATTTTAACTGTTCTTCCTAATATATATATATATATATATATATATATATATATATATATATATATATTATAAAAATCCTTTTTCAATCCTTATAATCTTTATTATTTATCTCTCTATATATAAATGTTGTTGGTTTGTGTATGCTCGCATAACTCAAAAGTTCTGCATGGATTAATCTGAAATATTAACACAACGTTGCATTTGACTTTGGCCAGGATCTTATGTACTTTTTATTTCGAAATTCTCTCTAAATTTTTTAAAATTTAATTTTAAAGTGATTTTTTGGTGTTATGACATCATTCGATGTCACGATTCACTCTGAATGCGAAAATTTAAACTTTACGCTTAGATTTTTCCAACTTAAGGTATAACTCTTCTATGGTTATGTTTTTGGATTCTCATATTTGTCTATTTTTTGTCCTTTGATACGTAATTGGGATTATTTTTCGAATAAATAATTTTTTAAAAATTATTCTTTCAAGAACTCAAATTTTGTTTTGTAGGTTTGGCAACAGTCGATAGCATTATCGCGGGATGTTTACGAATTTGCTTAAATTTTACATCGTGTTTTTTTCTGTAATTTTAAGTTAAATTTATTTCTCTTTATTAAGCGAAAATGAAACTAACATAATTAACTTCTGTACGCTACTAATTTTTCTACCAAATAGTTTCAGTCAACCATTTACCTGAAATAAAAAGACGTAGCCGAATGCCGCGATATAACATTCAATGTTTGGAAACAATATTTTTTTCCCACTTGGAGATATTTTAATTTGACGAAAGTAATCGATGGAGTTTTTAATAAGAATGTTTTTTTTAGACAACTTTTTAAACTTCATTTGATTCTTACATGTTATTGCATCAGTCACCAACTTTAATGATAACTCGCAAAGTCGGCCATTCCATTTTCGCAGATGTTGTACGCGCAGAATTGGCAATCGTGCTTCGTTTTATACAATATCGCCAATAGTTTGCAAAAATACGTAAGTAGCTCTCAGTTGATGTTAGTATTGAAATACAAATGTTAAAACTAAGATTTTCTGATTTTGAGTCATAAAAATATTGCACCTTATTTTGTTTTTTACTGCTTGATAAGATTATAACCTTCTTAAACAGATTCCATTAGTAATTTGTTAAAAAAATACTTGAAGTTATTATGGTTTGCTTTTGTCAGGGATGTAGAGCTACAGCTGTATCAATGATGCAGGAGCCCCAACGAATGTTATTACAATTCCACTAACATGGTGCTCATATCTGAAAGAGGGCCACAAAGGAATTCTTATACAAGGCCCATTCTGAGCTGTTTTTTAATTTCATATGTTTTTGTTTAAACCTTCACTTTAACTGCAGTCAATCGACTTGAGTATATAAAATTGTATTGCAGAAACTCGAACTTAGGCCATCATACTGGCCAAGCAAACACAGTGCGATTGATAAATGCTGATCAAATTAGAGTAGGCATCAGTGAATGAGCAAAACAGACAGAGGGCTCAAATACATGTTGAGGAAGCAGGTGGTCATAAGATTGTAATTATTTTTTCAAATTATACTTTTGCGTTGATAAAGATATTTCAGCTCTTTTTATGTCAATTACTGTTAGTATTGTATATCATTTTTCAATTTATTTTTAAACGCAGGATATTTACTTTGGATAATTTTTATATACACAATACTAAATTTAATTCTGTACACTGTGTATGTGTTTAGCGAGTAGCATACCCATTAAAATCTTCCACCTACCATAAAATCCGGCATATAACACGCACTTTGAACACAAAAAATAAGATAGAAATTTACGGGTGTGAGTTATACGCCAGGTATAAAAATAAAGGTTTTAAAAATTAAAAATAAATGAGCTTAAAAAAGGTAAACTTCTAATTATTTCAAAATACTATTTATTTAAAAGACATGACATTCTTATTGAACTTAAAAGGTGGTAGTTCTAAAAGTATACTATTTTTGCAATTGTTTAGATAAACACCTCGAATAAATCGCTTCTAAACATAACAGCATTGCATTTGTACATTTCAGGTTTCTTCGTAAAAAAGGGGTGCGCGTTATATAGTGAATATACCTAAAATTTAAAAATTGTAGCTTGAAAGTATGGGTGTGCATTATGTGCTGGATTTTACGGTATTTTATCTTTCTCCAATGAATCTAAATTAAATTAATATATAATTTTTTTTGGTACTTATATTTTTTCTTTAGTTGGCCATTTACCTAAAATCAAAAGACATTGCCAAATACTGCAATATGCATTCAATAAGGGAAGAACATTCTATGCCTGTTTGTGTACAATAATAATACTTTTCTGTACTTGGTAGTAAATTTTTCCACGGAATAGTTATTGTAGTTTTTAATTGTTGGGGCAAAATAACTTTAGACTCACAAAATATCTATTTTGTGTAATTTCAAAATTTTATTACGTGTCACTGTGAAATATAAATGGGAAAATTAAGGTTTTCAGATGTATATTTTGTGTTTGTTTTGATATTTATGTATTATCGCAACCATATTGGCAACATTAGCACTCAATTGCCAATTCTCCGTGTATGATGCGAACAAAATCAGGGTTAATATAGTTGTGACAGTATTTAAGTACCTTTGTTTGCAACTTTTTTTGGTGATTTTATCAAAATGATAATTTATTGTAAATTGGTTTTTGATAGCTTTTTATCATTTAAGTTTGTTATAGCTAGCTGTACCCAATCACATTTTCCTGTGGCTCAGTCTGGTTAAAAAGAAAGAAAAGAGAAAGCACACATTTCTAATATCTTTAACCACTTGCACTTGAGGTATGATTTTTTTAAAAAAAATGTGGAAATACACATTAACAAAACTTTTCTAAACAGATTTCATTTGTAATTTGTTAATAGAATACTCCCAAGTTATTATGGGTTTTTTTTTTGTCATGTTATGAATCTAAAATTATTTGCATTGTCTCCATAGAAGAGGTGCCAAGTTTAAAAACAAATTTAAAATGACTTCTTGAGGTCAAAGGGTTAAATTTTGCAATGCTTATGAGTAGACATTTTGTGTTGCTTCATTGTCTGTATATATACAGAAATTGTCTGCTGTGCCTACTTTAGAGGAGTAGTTGCCATTTTTCAACACTTCATGAACCACTTAATGTATAACTTTATAATTAGCATTTCACTAATAGGATTGAACACTATGTGGTGGAGCACTATAGCTATATTTACGTCTTTATTTAATCTTCTATGCCCTGAAAATAAACTTCATGAAAAGCAACAATTAACAGACTGGAGTGTTTTGCCTACAATTTTCCAAAAATTGGTTGAGGCTACAAAAAATCACTAACCTCAGGAATTTTGTTTTTTTGTTTAGTTATTTCGGTAACTGAAATCTTTTAGTAAAGAATAATTCATGTTCCATAATGTTATTTTGTTCATCTTTTTTTAAAATGAATCTTCATAAAAGTATAAATAATTTCCCAATTTTTCTGCATACCATCCAAAATTTTTCACGCATCACCAATTGGTGCCATGTGTATCGTACCTTAATATCTAATCAACAAAGATTCTAACATTTTTTTTATGAAAAAAGAAATGGAGGGAAAATGTTGAGGTTTGCATGGCGGTAATTTGGCTGTGGTGATGCTAATATTTAAGTACACAGATAACAAATAATTGTCCATGTGAAAAGCTGTCTGTGTCTAGATTAAGCCTTTCTGTTTTAAAGATAGGCCCTTAACTTTGTTGATAACAATTGCTAATGCTAATCGAATTGTGAATTGCAAAGATACTCCATCATTATCAACACTTTGTTGTAGTTTTCTGCTACAAAATCCATGTTTATAATGGAATTTTCCTTGCATATTCAATTAAAAATACCTTCAGCCTCTCATTGCGTTGGATTTCAGCTGTGTCAATTGATGCACGTTTAAAGTTAAATATTTCATTAGCATTTTTTATTTTTTCTTTATCTTCCTGATTTTTCTTCTTTTTTTTTAATGTTTTGAAATTTTATATGTT
This sequence comes from Trichonephila clavipes, assembly GCA_019973935.1. Lineage (NCBI taxonomy): Eukaryota > Metazoa > Arthropoda > Arachnida > Araneae > Nephilidae > Trichonephila > Trichonephila clavipes. Next base: position 42,961 of record BMAU01013811.1, read on the forward strand.
TTTGTTTTAATTTTCTTTTCTTTTTAAGTGTAGTTTGAAGTTTTTAAGAAATTTTATATGGTTTGTTTTAATTTTTTTCTTTTTAAGTGCAGTCAATTGGCTTCACTAGATAAAAATAATGCCTTGGAGGAAATCAAACTAAGGTTGTCATACTTGCAAGGCAAAAGTACTACAATGAGTGTAATTGCACATCAAACTGAGAAAGAATGGATATCAGTAAACGAGAAAAGCAGACAAAGAATGTCACAAACACAGGCTGAGGGCGCAGCAGAGCAACATGAAGCCAGACTTGAGGATGCACATTTGCGAGCACATCATTCGTGTTTTACACTACATCAGAAAGATGTTAACCAGAAACAGCACATCTGCGTCAAACATGACTTTGTGGTGAGCAATCACACAATAACAGTCACCTTGCATTCCAGTACAACCCAGTGGAAGATTCTAAGTTCAGGCAGCATGTCCTCATTTGCACAATGATGGAAGTGTATCCTTATTGCAATGTTCTGAAATTTTCTGGAGAAACCAAAGGAATGTTTTGTACCACTGAAAAAATTAAACTGCCTCAACTCGGAGAACAACAGAGCGATTACAAATTTTGCTTGCTAGATATACTGCAGAATCAATATAACATCCTATATAACATCAGGAAATACAATTCGTTTCCAAGTTACATTGTTTGGATAAAATGTGCATTTGTAAACACACCTCTGATTTAATAAAAATATCTATAAGCATTGTAAAACTAACCCAATTCCCTCAAGGAATCCAGAGTAGAGCCATTTAAAATGTATCTTCAAACTTGAGGTCTCCACTTTAAAGACAATGTAAATAAATTTAGGTTCATAACATGACATAAGGACAAAAATAAGCTGTAATAACTTCAAGCATTTGGTTAACAAATTATAAATATCAGTCTAGGGAAAAGTTTTTCGTATATATATTTATACATTTTTTTATAAAAGATCATACCTGCAATGCAAATTATTTAACATACTGAAAATATATATGTCCTTTCTGCTTAACAAGACTGAGTCACAACAACACGTGGCAGGGTACAGCTAGTTCTTTATAATTATTATCCTGTTGTGCACTGCATCTATTTAAAAACTCTCACAATATTCTAAGTTCATTACCGTATTTTCCTGTATATAATCCACAGCGGCGTATTATCTGCAAAGCCTTTTTTTCGAGTAAAAAAAAAAATAAACATTGTATAATCCGCGGCAATTTTTACGGCGAATAATCCAAAAATATAAACTGCCAATAATGAGCGTCATATAAGATAAAAAATACACAATGTAATTAAAAATAGAAAGAAATTGTACAAAAAAAATTATTATGAAACTTCTCTTTAAATATGTATGATAATATTTTTTATGATAATCTCAATAAAACAAAAAAATTCTTTGCTACTGCCATCTATGTTTGAGTTGTTAAACAAAACATTGCACGCGGAAAAAATGTTTCTTCTTTTTTTTTTAATTTAGCAAGTTAACAGCAAAAAAATTAAGATCGAGACTGCTTTTCCATTGTCTCTTTCTTTTAAAATCCATTTATTTATTTCTTCCGCTAATTCTGGCCTGTAAGATTTTCCACGACTATCGGCTCTTTAATGTCGATCACAATTTTCGAAGTTAGTCTTGTTTTTTCTCCACAAACGAATATTCAATTCGTCAACACTGAAAAATCTTTCAGCTTCCCAACTTCGGTAGCCTTCTCTATAACTTTTAACTTGAAGTTTGCAGTGTAACTTAACGCTTTCACTTCAACATGATGAAAACTTTCAAAGGACGCAATAGCTCTAGTCAAGAGAAAATTGGAAATGGCGCCAGCGACTCGTAACTGTTTTTTCCCTCTGAGGAACAGAATTCGTTTTTGAATGTAATTGGACAAAAACTAGTTATGGCTGACATACGTCATCCGAGTCATGAAAGCGCCATCTATTTATTTTATAAAACATAAACGGCATTTCTTTCAAAACTTTATTATTAGCTTTTCTGATGAAGAATGTTTTTTCTTAGATAATCCGCAGCGTATAATACGCACAACAAAATTTGAAACTTTTTTAACACATAATCCGCGGATTATATACAGGAAAATACGGTACTTCTTATGTCATCTGTTTAATATAGCTCTAGAAAAGGCAATTAGAGACTGGTATACAAACTCGAAAAACATTCTTTGTTACATCCATACAATTGCTGCCATTTGCAGATGAAATGGATATCATCAGAAGGACTAAGGTAGCTGCAGTAGAGGCTTTCAGTGCACTCAAGACTGCAGCAAAAAAGTGAGATTGACGGTCAACAAATAAAAAACTAAATTCATGGCAATAACAAGCTGAATCTCAATCTACAACAACTGGAAATTAATAAATATGAGTTTGAACAAGTGACTCAATTTAAATACTTAAGCACAATTGTAAATAATAGTTGAAAAAATTGAAATCAGGATCAAGATGGCTAACATGTTATCACAGATTGCAAAACCAGTTTAGATCTAAATGCATAAGTAACAAAACAAAAATACAGTTATACAAGACTCTAGTAAGACCAGTTGTTTTAAACGGCACCGAATACAGGACAATTAACAAAAAAGAGAAACTGATGACTTTTGAGAAAAAAATCTTGAGAACAACTTTTGGTGCAGTTAGATAAAACGGGACAAGGAGAATATACTACAACCATGAACTTCAATCAAAATACAGAGAACCTAGCATAGTCAAAGTGATCAAGGCTTCCCAAATAAGGTATCTGGGACATGTATTTTGATATTGCGATGAAAATCCTGTTAAGAAAATAACTTTCTAGACTCCTGAAGACTGAGAACAAGGTGGAAGGATAAAGTAGAAAAGTGGTTGAAGTCGTGGGAGTTAAGCGATGGAGGAATATAGCATTGAATAAATCAAGATGGTGTTAGCTGACTGAGACATCCTTGGCCAGTAACCGGCTGTAGTGCTTGGAAAGAAGATTACTCTTTAAGGAGGTTCACCAATGTGACATTGTTTTTTTAAGCATGTTTTAAAAAAATTTTTGATGACAAGTAAAATGATAGAACTTTACGTTTTTCATCATTTATTTATATGTATCTTAAGAGTATGTATATACATTTTTAACCAAAAATATCCAATTGAACATGAGTTATAGTTTTCTGAAAACACCCCTTTGAAAAAATGGACGCTCACTTCCTCCACGATTTTGGCTGATTGGCTTATCTGGAATTAAAAAAAAAATTAATGACGTTTTAATCTCTGTGTAAGCTTAAATGCACCAAATGAACTATACTCAACTGAAAATATCAAAAATTGGATTTTTGGTAGACCTCTGAAGAAAAAGTTTCGAATTTCATGGGGGGGGGTTGTTATGTTTTTATTATAAAAAATAGAAATATTTTGAATTTTGGAATGATGGTAGTTCATTTGGTGCGTATTTTTGTGCTGAGTCTACCCTATAATTTGAAGTCATTCTTTTAAACCGTTCTTGTGATATGGTGGAGGAAAGTTTGAAAAGCACCGTTTTGGGAAAAATGTGTTTAAAGTTTCAAGTCTGATTAAAACAATGAAAATCTTAACCTAGTGCGCCGAACAGCTGCTTCTTTATAATGACTTTGAATTTTAAAAAATCACTCTACTACCGTATTCTAGACATATTAAGGAAGCAATTTATGAAATTTTTTTTTTGATTTTTTGAGCCCATCACATGGGTGAACTCCCTTAAGAAATTAGAAAAAATTTAATATCCTTTAAAGTGTGTATTTTTATTTTATTGACAATTATTACTTAATTTGAATATTCTTCATTTTTTAAAATTCAACTGTTCTTACTAATATATTTTAACATTTATAGGTTTATTAAGTGTGAAAAACTGGCTTGAGACAAAAACAAATGGATTGAAAACTGAGATTCCTTTATCTAGAGTTTTTAAACGAACACAAAGGGAAAAAGCAGCAGAAAAAGCATATCTAAGTATTTTAGGTAAATATTTAACGTATTAAATGTTTTTATTTTTATAGCTTTGAGAAAACATTTGTAAAAAAAGAACTAAAATTATGATAGAAACAAAATTTTTAAGGAATCAAAAAAGTGCTGGGAATTTCCATATATATGATACCTCCTTATATCTATGAACTCATTATATCTATTCCAGATATATGAACCCCATGATATCTGTGGACTAGTAAAGAAAAAAATGCACTCTAACCAAAAGTTGGCTACTTACAATTTTGTTCAATATTGAAATTTCCTTGCATTTCATGGTGTTTTTGTTGGAAAGAATCTTGGTGATAAAACACGCTTTATTAATGAATTGTTCATTACTTTTTAACTACTATGTTTATGTAACTGGTGAATTATTAATATTTATCATATATAAAAAATGAAGCATTTTGAAGTGGTACATACTAGGGTAGAAATCATAAGATTTCTATACCTTTTCTATTCCCAGGAATTATACTTTGTTCTCGGGAATCGCTGGTACCAAAACACACTTGAATAGTTTGTTCGCAATGCTTGCAAACTTTTTAGAAATAAAGTCAGCGATTTTAAAAGCATTAATTGACATTAAAAAAGAACAAATGATACCAATTTAGAGTTTGAAACTGTGACTACAATTGTAACAAGCTTAAAGCCAGTAAAAATTGGCTTAGAAAATTTATGCAGTCGAAATGGAACTTCACTAATGGCAGAAGGTGTATTTTCTTTTGTTATTGGAGAATTGAACGAAAAAAATTCAGAATTAGTGAAAAATACGAAATATTCTCTAATCCAAAGAATTATTGAGAGATGCAACATTAATTTAATAGGATTAATGTAATACCTAAATTCTGGGAGAAAATATGAAGCAGCTGTAGTTACTGTCGATAATTCGCGATTCCCTGGTAAAAATTGTTTGGTTAGACAGCCCAAATGATAGGGACAAGGCTTTTCTGCGAAGAAGAGGAATCAATATCCAACTCTTCCCGCTCAGAAGAAGAGAGGTTTTGAAAGAAATACCTCTGACATTGGGCAAAAAATTAGAGAAAGCAATTTACACTAAAACAAAAGTTTTATATTGTTCAACCAAGAAAAGTACTAGTTTCAACAAAACTATGAAACGAGATGTTGTTGTTGGACTCGACTGAAAGTCCATCACGCAATATTATAAAACTATGTGAGGCTTTGAAAACAATTCCTCCAACATCAGTTGAAGCTAAGAGAGCATTTTCTGCTGCCGGATTGTTTGTCACAAAGCTTAGAACTAGGCCGAGTGATAAAAATATAAATTGTTTATGCTTTCTGAAATCCTATTTTAAAAATGAATTATCAATTTACTATACATCTTTTGTATTTTTTTAGCTCATTACATAAATAAGTATTAATTTTGGAATTTATATGTATCCTTATTTTATATAATTGTTATCGGTTTTATTTAAAAATAACTAGCTTTTTTTAAAATTTTTTGAAATTTTGATGTATTTCCAGGAATCCCGGTGAAAAACCCTGGGAACTCAGAAACCCTAGAACATACATTGTTACAGACTACAGTGATATTTTTACATTGTATGAAAACACACATTTGTATTTTTTTTATTGAATACATTTCAATTTTAAATAAAGTTCATCACTTTTCCTTCTGCTGATTAGAAATGATTCCACAGTTTATTTGTTCATATTTTCCTTGGAGAAAAAATATTCAGAGTGTTTGCAACCACTTTCTCTTCAGAGATTTAAGAGTTGATATTTCACTTTCTTCTTCTGAGGATAAGGGATTATTATTGTTTTGATTCACTTTGGATACAATGTCAACAACTCTAAGAATATCTAAAGTACATGCCTCATTATCATATAACTCAAAGTGTTAAATTTCATCTCTTGGGAGCAAAATTGATTCTACACTTTTTTAGCTACAAGCTTTTGTAGGTTTTCATCTTCATCATCTGTAATGTTATCTCTTCGATGCTCCAATGCTTTTGTTTAAAGATCTGTATCTCAAAAGCACTTACTAATTGTTACAGTTGTGACATGGCTGTTTATAACTTTCCCAGTAAAATTGTTGCTTCTAAAAAATATATATTTTAATTGCTGTTCATTTCATAACATTCCAAAATGTGCAGAACTAACTGCTTTCCATGATGAAATTTGAAGTTATGAGTAACACGGGGATTGATCAGTTATAGCAGTGCTCTGCAACCTTTTTATCACCGCGGACCGGTCAATGTTTGTTAATTTTACCATGGCCCTCTGAGGGGGAGGATGTTGATTTTTTATATTTTAGACTGTTTTGATTTTGTAATTTTAATTTAATTGTATTTAATCATGACTTCTCTGAATAAAATATGGCTACTCCAAAAAATGAATATGAAGTGATTTAACGAGGAATATTAAGTGATTTTCATAAAAAGTTACCCAAACCAAAGAAAAGTATACCACAGTAAATAAAAGAAAAATAATTTAATGTTTCATGTGTGGACCGGTAATATATTTTACGTGGGGAGTGAGCTGTGCAATTTTTTATCAGGAGTACAAATTTGCACCTTGTTTTCACCAATTAGTTCCATTAATGCAACTCTTCTTCAAATAAATAAGTAATTATCCAAGTTTTTCAATTAGCTGTGTATTTTATCAGTATCATTTTAACATTTTTAAAATATCTAGACTTTTAAGAATTGGTTGGTTTGCCTTTTTCAATTCAATCAGTTTTGCATACATAAGAAATATTGTGTTAACTCTCAACAGATTCCTACATTCATTTTGTCTTAAATTTTGATTCATCAATGTTAAAAGTGTCTTTCTGTTCATAACCCGGGGTTACATTGGGTCATATTTGAGTGTTCCAGTTCTATACATGTGCTGTATAAATGCTTACTCCTTATCCACAATCTTAGTTCATGAAATGTTTTCCATTTTTTTTTAATCCGTCTAGCCAGCCATTAGAATGTATAAAGCCTTTTACATGAAAAAGTTGAGCAAACTCATTTGCTTTGCAGCATACCTCCATCACAAGATTTTGATTCTGCTTAATGGCAAACTATTTTAAACGAGCTTTTGTTGCATTCTCTTTTTTCATCAAAGCTTCCAAGCTACATCCAGATTTTTTTTAGAGCAGCAGTGTGCACTCTGTCATTTTTTTTCCAAATATAAAAAACATTAGATCTGGATAAGGAAAATTCATAGTATATTGTTCATTGTTTGGTTCTTTTTTAATATATTTGAATTATTTTTATTTTAAACTCAATTGAAAGTGCTTCCCTCTGTATGAAATTCATCCCTTTCCTTGATCTGTTTTTTAGATCAAAAGCGAAGCAAGTTACCTCCTCAGACATATCGTGAAGATTATGAAAAAGAAGAGACCCCCGTACCAAGTGTCAAAGCTGAAGATGTTATTGAATTTTTTGATTTTCAAGAGAGGAAAATAGATTTAGTTACAGTTTGGCAAAAAGCATTACGTGGCTTAGCTCAACAAAAGCAGGTAAATAAAGGGTTTGCATATTAATTTGTGTTAAATTAATTAATTAATTTTAGACTGCAGAAATTCGTAATTTTATTTTAAAAATTTATAGAAGATATTTTAAATAAAATTATTATGTTTTTGATCGTTGAATTAAAATATTTATTAATTATAAATATTCAAATTTTGATACATTAAAGTAAAGAAATTAATGATAAATAGCTGGGGAGATTAAGCTTGTGTAATGCACTGCAGCTAGATTCTCTTAAGCACCTAACTCTCTGCTTTTTTGTTAAAAAAATCCCTCATCAAGTTTATTTTCTTATGTTATATTTAACAGCACACATAATAATTACAATTTGAGGCTATGGATTCTTTCTGGATCTTTTTGTAGGGATCCTTTTTTTTAAAAAAATAATTTGATTGTTCAAAATTTTTATGCTAGCTTCCTAAAAGTTATGCTCATTATTAGTAATTTTTAGCATTCTTTTTTTGTAAATGTATTGCAATATAATTTCATCTGTTGTAAATCATTTTAATGATATTTTATTTCTATTATTTTCAATGATATTTTTTTCCATTCATTATATTTTATAAAATTTTTATTTGTCTTACAAAACAAAATATAGTTTACATTATGTATTTTTCAGATGCTAGAATTAATTGAGAGCCATAAAGAGGGACTTTCAAAGTTATTAACTCCTTTGTATCCTGAGATTGCTAACTCATGAGTGCAGTATTTTATAACAGTTACTAAAATGTTAGTACTTTTGAACAATGTTTCATAGATATATTTTTGTTTTCGTAATAAATAGCATGCTAAATGCATATTTCTGACACATTTTAAAATTTATGCATGTTTTATTGCTTGTATTTATTCAGTGTTGTTTCTTGTTATCAAGATGTTTTTGTTTCATTTCCATTTTTAAGAGCTTGAAGTTAGAACAATTAATTTTATTTGATGCATTTTTAATGATTGTTCAACTTTTTATTTTATTTCATTTAATTATTTTAAAAAATATATAGTATTTTTTGTTGGAAAATGCATCCATTTAAATTTGTATAAAGTTTTGAATAAAAGATTCATTTTTTTTTGTTTCAATATAGTCTGTATATTTCTTGTAGCATTCTTCATATATTAACTTCATTATAAAAAAAATTATTCAATAATTGTGAAAATATTTAATAATATTTATGCAGTACAAAAAATGCTACTTATTTCGGAAAGAATTTGTCCCACCAGGAATAGATACAATGCAATGATTAGGGAAACTAGCTACATTGCATGGCATTGTGCAGGTTTCCCCTGTTTTCCCCCGTAGGGAAATTTTCTTATTCCCTCTTAATGACAGTACACACCCTGGTGGTTTAAATTAAAAATACCTTGGTGTATGGGGGGGTTTGAACATATAAGTCTCCCCCCCTTTGTACAGAGTGTTTTTTTTTCCAGGTATAGAAGTTTAAGTTGGCATTACTTTCCAAGATGGCGACCGATTTAACAGCTGTCAAGTGATTTATTCTCAGTTTGTTTTGGCAATTCATCGTGAATAGACTCACGCCTGAACAACGCTTTCAAATTGTGCAATTTTATTTCGAAAATAATGGTCGCGCGCGCGATTTTCATAAGCGAATTTTGTTTAGCGATGAAGCGCACTTCTGGTTGAATGGCTACGTCAACAAACAAAGCTGCCGCATTTTGAGTGAAGCTAATCCACAAGTGTATGTCGAAAACCGTTACATCCAGAAAAACTGACTGTTTGGTGCGCTTTATGGGCTGGTGGAATCCTTCTTCAAAAACGATGAAGGCCACAACGTTACAGTCAATGGTAATCGGTATAGAGCCCTGATTACTAACTTTTTCATTCCTGAATTGAACAATCATGATGTCCAGGAGCTGTGGTTCCAACAAGACGGCGCAACATGTCACACAGCTCGTGTCACAATCGATTCATTGAAAGACACGTTTGGTGACCGCCTAATTTCACGTTTTGGACCTGTGAATTGGCCTCCAAGATCTTGTGATTTAACACCGATAGACTATTTTCTGTGGGGCTATGTAAAGTCATTGGTCTATGCGGATAAGCCACAAACGCTTGACCATTTGGAAGACAACATCCGCCGTGTTATTGCCGATATACGGCCACAAATGTTGGAAAAAGTCATCGAAAATTGGACGTCCAGATTGGACTACATCCTAGCCAGCCGTGGCAGTCATATGCCAGAAATCATATTTAAACTGTAATGCCACAAGATTATCTTTCGAATAAAAAAAATTCATGTCAATCGAATAATACATCGTTGTTTTATTGCAATTTAAAGTTCTATACCTCTAAAAAAAACACCCTTTATATGCCACTGAATGGCTTTCACCCAAAGGCAAATTAGTTTATTTTCTGTGTAAGGTTCATTATTTAATAGGAACTCTTTGGGACAAAAAACTGGCTAATTTAAAGCAAGCAAAACTAAATATCGCAAGTTTTAATGATTTTGTATATAATATTCAAATTTGTTTTAAGTATAGGTCTGTTATTATTAAGTTAATGAAACTAAATTAGACTAGAGACAGAGTTGTAATTGTATTGAATGACTGTTTAATCAATAAAAGTAAAAGTTCAAATAAATGGTAAAAATCCTGTTAAAATCGTGAATATTTCCGCTTTTCCAAACTACATAAAAAAATAGATTTTTTTTCTGCAATAGAAATCAACATAGATATTATACAAGGTAATTCGTTACCAGAGCGACAAACTTGCAAGGTTTGTAGGACTCGGAACCACATAAGAATGCAGGGTCGCAAATGCTGTTGTTGCAAGCTAAGGGGCAAAGAAAGAGAAATACATTAATTAGCATATTAATCAGCATAACGTCCACGTGTGGTCTTTGGAAAACCTCACTCATTGTACGCAACTTCGCGTAGCTCAGCAGCGTTTCTCGGACAATGCTTGGATCGGCATTCTTGGAGACTACCTCATTGGATCATACCTTTTGCCCAGTTTTTTGGACGGTAGGGCATATCTAATCTTCTTGATGCAGCACATGTTCCACCGTCGTTTATGACAGCATGACGGGCTCCTCCACACTGCGGAATTCACGTCCGTGAAAAACATCTGCAACATAACCTCTGGACAGCTGTGGAAAGATCGTGGTGACCCGGTTCATTGGCCTGCCAGATCACCGAACCTATCATGGACTTCTTCTGGGGTCACATGAGGAGTTTGGTATAGAGACGCCCTTTCCTTCAGTTGAAGACCTCATCGCTCGAATGTCTATAGCTGCTGGGAGGATAGGTCACCTGCCAGGAATCATCCAGAATGTAAGAAATTCCATGCAGCGCCGCTGTCAGAACTATTAGACGACTTTTGCTCGTAATTTCGAATATCTGTTGTTGTACAACCTTTCAATAAAATGTTTTCTGTTCCATTGATGTGTTGCAGTTTCTGCTCTTTTTCTGTTCTTCTTTGCACAGTAATTCATAACTACGGCATTTGCGACCCTGCATTCCTAAGTGATTCCGAGTTGTCTCTGTACACCCTGCAAGTTAGTCGGTCTGCTAGCGAATCACAATGTACGTATACCCCATAAACAACAATACTCTTAAATGATATATATTTTTAATGGGTATAAGAATTTTATATGTGATTAAAGATTTTTTTTCTCTTTTTGCATTTTCCTGCATCGGTGATGTTTTTAGAATAAGATAAATACACTTAACTCAAAATCTACTGACACCGATGACTTCTCATGAGGCATTTCATTTCATAGTTATTTACATTTCAAGAAAATGTTCTGGAAACTCTATCGCGCGCGCGCGTTACGATTTTTTACCCTTCTACTACAATTAATTCTTCCGGAGACAAGTCACGGCTTACGCGCGACTGATGCTGTTTTATACAAAACACCTATGGGCTGTCGTTCCACACATAACATGTAAGGTGTTCATCGACATAAGGAGAAAAGCTGCTAATTAGATTTTGATAAAGATCAAGTTTTTCTGGTTTGGCGTCCAGGAGTGGCCGTGGTAGCCTAGTGGTCAAGATAACGGACTTTTGACCGACGTGTAATTAGTTCGAGCCTAGTACCGCTGAAGACCCGCCGTGCGGTTGAGGCCAATACACGTTAAATATGTCGAGGCTCAAACGTTCTTCCATGAGTGTAGTGTGGAAGTTTGGAGAGAAGGTACCAGCTCAAGTGTCGTCCTCGTCACTTGACCGTAGTTCAAAACTATGAGTTCTGTCGCCCAAAGCCCTTAATGTTCACTCACTCATTCGGCGCCCATGAACACCGATTTAAAAAGCGGTACGTTTTGGTGGGTTGTTCACGTTCAGCCATTGGGAGTACTTATCGAAAATGGCATATGGGTAGTAAAAGGACAAGTCGCATTTGTCAATTACCGCATAATCATAATTTGTCAATCACCGCGCATTGATTTTATAAGAGAACGGAGAGTGTTTCACATTGTTTACCATGATCGAAGGACTACACTGGTCGATATCATCATCAACTATACAAAAGTGATAACCAGCAATGTTCGCAACACATAATATAGGGTACAATCGGGGACGTAGCTACTGCCGTATCAATGATATAGGGCCCCCGAGCTTCAGGGGCACCGAAATGTGTAAGCAAAATGTCGTAAAATGTTAAGGGATCCACAAAAGTTCCCCCAACGAATTTTGATACGGGGCCCACTCAGGACTAGCTATGCCAGTGGGTACAATGCTGCGTATGGCCAGCAACCGGATTGCTTTTTTGTGCTGACTACACGTCATCTTCAACAGTGCCCGCGATATTCCGTCATGGAATACCGGCATTTGGCCATGAATGGAAGAAAGTCGTCTGTTTTGACGAAGCCCGTTTTCTGGTCAACCATATTGATATTCGAGAACCTAGGAAGGAAGGAAACACTGACACCCTGGTTTGCAATTTTCCAGATACAAGGTTATTATGGTGTGAACAATAATTTCATGGGGTATATATTAGGAGCCATTATACCTATATATATAGAGCAGTGCTTCTCAAACTTTCAATTTAATTATCATTTTCATCGCGCCCCTTCTATATAATAACAATATGTTGAACTCAATAACAATAAACTCTAAAAGGTTACAAGACAACTTTAACCTCTTAAGTGTCGTCGGCGTATATAAACGTCTCGCTCTGCCAAAGCGTTTACTGCCCAGGACGTATATATACGATTTTACGAAGTACGATTTTTCTATGCACTGTTATCCGTAAAATTAATCCGAAGGCTGTAGAAAGTAATAAAATCACCTTGACAGTATTTGCTAAGGATTTACTTTTTTCAGAGGGTTTACTTTTATATATTTATTCCTTTTCTTCCCCTCCCCTAATACGTCGCATGCGCGCGCCTACGTGGAAAACGGCTGGGGAGCGTACCACGTGACTTTAAATCGGCAGTTAAGAGATTAATTATAAACCGTACAAATTATTCTGTTAGTTTTTGTATATAAATTTATATATGACAACCCATGAGGTGACTGGTAATTAATAAACTTGTTCTTAATTTAGAATTGTTAAATTAATTATAAAATACATTGGGAAGTACTGATACATTTATATATAAGTATATTATATCAGTGTAAATGTGTATTTTATTTTTTATTATATTAGAATGTATTTCGTTTGTTTACTTTCAGTAAATAAATAATATTTTAAAATCTTTTGTTTTTGACTTTTCAATATGTCTCCCCGCCACGTAGGGTTATCGCGACCCCCTAAGGTTGTGAGAAACGCTACCATAGAGCATTCCCTGATGTCTGAGAGGTATATCAACATCCTTGCAGCAGACTTAGTGTACTCCTTTATGGCAACAATGTTCCCTGTGGGTGATAACGTTTATCGACAGGATAATGCACTATGTCACAAATGCCGATTCGTCAGCGAGGAATGGCTCGAGGAAGATTTTTATGAATTTCAAGTCATGACTCGACTTCCCTGGCGTAAATTCAATATAACTTTCTTTATTGTATATTTATTAATTATTATTATTTGTAGAACATTTGTGGAAAGATTGGTTCGAGATTTGATCAAGGTGGTATCGAGATTTGATCAAGGCGAAATAACTGTATACAATAAGGACAGCAGGAAGATATTGACAGCAATGCTATATAATGACCTGCATTATTGTTTCCCAGTCAAGATGAAATTCAGAACGATACATCTCTTTTAAAACTTCAACTAATTCAAAAACCTACAATTCTGACGTGAGAAATTTAATCACGCCAGTACCAGGTGGTATATTTGTAAAACTTCTGCTGCCGCCTTGCGGTTACCGGAATTTAAATTTGAGAAAATCTATTGAAAGCCAAATTGTCTGACAAAACCGCGTTGTAAACCATTTAGTAATTTGGAAAAAATGTTTTCTGATAAAACTAAAACTTTAATCCATCCCTAAAACTAACAAATCTGGGGTGAAAGTAACTTATAAGGGGAGGGCACGACTAAGGAAATTCATTTGGGGTCGAGACTAGGTGTAATAGTAGTACTCCTTTAAGGTGTTCTACCCTCAATGGAAGTCCGCCAAATGTCCCGTCAATTCGGAGAAAATAGCCTTCGAAATTCATGCTTAACTTTTATACAATTAAGTTTAAATTTCTCCCGACGAGTCCGTAGCCTGGTTGGTCGATCATCTGCTTACTATGCGTGAGGTTAGGGTTCGATTCACGCGTTCAACGTTTTTTTTTTCAATTCATTTAATTATTTTTTTTAATTAAATACATTTATTTATGAAAGGTTTATTAAATATTAAATGATATTTTATGTAACTATTTTGTATTTTATAAAGTAAAAAAATTACTGTAATTATACAAATATATTAAGTTTTATATAAATATATTTTTATATTAATGAATAATATTTATAATAAAATATATAAAATAAATATATATTTAATGATATTTTTTACATAAAAATTAGTTACAAATAGTTTTATAATGTGAAATACAATATACTATAAATAAAATATTATACATTATGTAAAATAATTTATAAAATATATTATTATTATTAAATTAATTATTTTATAATTAATATAATAAAAAACATGTCTTTTTAAATATTATTAATTTAATTATTTTATAAAATGTTTAATGTCCTTTTTAAATAAATTTAATTAATTTTAATAAATTTATTAAAATAATTTTAATAATTAGTAATGATTTTAATAATAAATAATAATTGTAATAATAAATTAATAATTTTAATGATAATAAATATTATTAAATTAATAATAATTTAAATAATAAATGATTTTAATTCTAAATTAATAATTTTAATAAAAATTAACAATAACTTTAATAATAAATTAATAATTTTTATAATAAATTAATAATTATTTTAATAATAAATTAATAATAATTTTAATAATAAATTAAAACTAATTTTAATAATAAATTGATAATAATTCTTAATAATAAATTAATAATAATTCTTAATAATAATAATTCATTAATTAAAATATAATTCATTTTAAAAATTATTTAATTTTAATTATTAATAAATTTAAGTAATTTTAATAATTATTTCAAATATTTTTAATAATTTGAATAATAGATACTTTAAATAATAAATTTATTTAATTTTTTTTACTTTATAAAATACAAAATAATTACATAAAATATTTAATATTTAAGGTATCCGACTGCGTTCGGAAACGTGATTTTGCAAAAGCTTATAAATAGAAAATATTTGTGATATTTAGTGTCACTTAGTTTAGAAAATGTATATAAAATTGGTTTAAGAATAGTATTACAATAAAAAATTATTTAAGTTAAATATTGTGACAAAAAATGAACATAGAATGACTCATTTTCAAAATATTCTCCTTTTGTGAAAAATGCTTCTATTATAATAATATTTCACCTGTATATAGCTCAGATCTGTATATAGTACAGACGCTCAACTAGAATTTTTGAAATATATAATTTAGAAGTGGGTTTATATATATATATATATCCATGTTTCACAACAGAGGGGAGAAATTTTAAGAAAAAAAAATGCCGTTAATTATTTCAATGGGTTATAATTCTGAAAATAATGTGAATTTTTCAAAAATCATAGTTGAGCCTCTGTACAGAGGTCTGAGCTATATACAGGCGAAATATTATAATAGAAGCATTTTTCACAAAAAGAGAACATTTTGAAAAAAGGTTATTCTAAGTTAATTTTTTGACAAAATATTGTATTTAAATAATTTTTTTATCAAAATGTCCTTATAAAACAATTTTATACATGCATTCTAATCTAAGTGACACTAAATATTATGAAAATTATCTATTTATGCGCTTTTTAAAAATCACGGTTCCGAACGTAGTCGGATACCTTAATGAACCTTTCATAAAAAAATTTATTTAATTTAAAAAAATAGTTTAATGAATTGAAAAAAAAAGTTGAACGCGTGAACCGAACTCTAACCTTGCGCATAGAAAGCAGACGATCTACCAACCAGGCTGCGGACTCGTTGGAGGAAGTTAAAACTTAATTGTATAAAAGCTAAGCGTGAATTTCGAAGGCTATTTTCTCCGAATTGACTGGCCATTCGGCGGAATTACATTGAGGGTTGATCACCCTAAAGGAGTACTACTATTACACCTAGTCTCGACCCCAAATGAATTTCCTTAATCGTGCCCTCCCCTTGTTAGATAAACAAAATTGGCTAGTGTCACAGGCTATTCCGAGGGTATTTCAAAGCCAAGTTAGCCTTCTTTCTACGAAATATGTAATACCACTTCTCTTTTACTTCACACCCTCTTAAATCTCGCCTGCGTGGTTGGGTTTTTAGTTTATTAACAGAATGGAGTGGCCGCGGTAGCCGAGTGGTATAGGTATCGGATCGCGGCTTGCCTTTTAACGAGTCCGAGCACAGTACCACTAAAGACCCGCCATGTAGGGTAGCGATGCACGCTAAATCTGCAGAGAGCTGAAACGTCCTACCGTTGGTGTGGTAGTTAGGAGAGGGGGTACCAGCTCTGGTGTCGTCCACGTCACTTGACCATGGTTCAAAATTACGTGACCCGTTGCCAAAAGCCCTTGTGTAGCTGAACAGTGCGACGTTAATATTCAATCAATCAATCAATTAACAGAATGGAATATTTTTTTGTGTTAAGCGATTTTCGTTTCGTCTTAAGAGAATAAAATGCATGAAATTCTTCGTAGTAGGTCGGGACCATTTTATCATTTTATGTTCACCGATATTTTGTCTTAAACGTTTTCGCGTTAAACCTATTTCACTGAGCATTCAAGCTGTGTATTTTAAAATTTTTTAGGTATATTCGTCGTATAATGAGTACCCCGTTTTTTTTACGAAGGAACTTGAAATGTAAGTGTGCAATGCTCTTGAGTTTTGAAGTAATTTATTCGAGGTGCTACCCCAGCATTTTGTAAAGAATACTATACTACTAGAACTACGACTAAAGTTCATGAAATATGCCATTTCTTTTAGGTAAACAGTCTCCGATCTATACAGAAATCTAATTTTTTTTTAATGCTCTCTCTCCTTTTTTATTTTTAAAGTTATCATTTTTATTCCCGCGCAGTGTGTAACGCAAACTCGTAAATTTCGATCGTATTTTTTGTATGTTAAAAGTGCGCGTTATTTGCCGGATTTTACTGTAATTTAATATTCAAAAATTGTAAATTAATATATAATATTCACGATTTTTAGTATAAAAACATTGCATTTTCTTAAACATGCTCTTAGTTTGTATCCCTTTTTCTCCTATTGACTTTGGTTGTTGTTCCATTTTATAGTGTTTTATTGTTACTTATGCCACCTGATCAACAGTAACTTTAGATCAATGCCAACATTTCGTTGGCATTGATCTAATCATCCTGGTGAGGGGGGGGGGCTGCATTTACGCTTGTCGTTAGCCGTAGCTTTGACAGTGCGATTTGGTTCGATTTCACCCTAATTTTAAGGTAGAACACCCTGGGGGTTGCTTGGTTCTACTCCAATTTGAGAGAGAGCACCCTGGGGGTGGTCAGGGGCCTCCCGCCTCTCTTCTACGAACCTGACGAAAACACTTGCGGCTTGACAGCTATTTAAAATACCCTCATACCGCTAAGTCACTAAGCATTTGCAAACATGCATGCCTTCTCCAGGATTCGAACTCAGGCCCAACGGCACAGCAAACAGCGGCACTAGCCACTATACCGGATGGGCGGCTGTATTCTATAGTAGATCAACGTATTAACTTTTGGCTGATTAACATATATCCAGAATTCTCTGACAAACTACAATTCTTCTCTCTAATGTCGTAGACATGCGCTACTATCCCAATCAACTTAACACTAATTCAACTTCAGTGGCCAATCGTCACTTTAATTCTTTCACCTATTAAATATTTGAAATACTCTAAAAATTTGAATACCTGATCAGTCGTAATCTCACCTATCTCTTGACTTTCTCTCTCTCCTTTTCCTATCTATCTAGAAAACCTTGACTACATATAGTAGACTTTATGAGGGATTATTCTCTCTCTCTTGCCCGTCTAGATGTGTAGGAGGAAGGGAAGGAATACCAGACGTATTCAAAATCAACTTACTTATTGATCAACCAAATTAGCAACACTGGTTCAATTAAATTCAAGAAGAAAATGTCTCAATATAAACAATACAAGTGGAACAATAACGAGATGCACGAACTGTATGAAAACTATAAATATTGACCACTTTAATTTAGGATCAATTCAATTATCCCAATTAGCTTAACGTTACGTTAAGTTTAGTGACCAATCGTCACTCTAGATCTTCGTCTATTTAAAATTTGAAATATTCAATAATTTGTAGTGATACCTGATCAGTAGCAATCTCATCTTTCTTTCTCTCCTTCTCCTCTTTGCTAGCTAGAAAACCCTGACTACATATAGCAGATTTAATTTGAATATCACGGTTTCTTCTTCAGAAGGGTTGGTTGTGAAGAAACGTGAATGATAGCCCAAAGATTTCCCAAGAGGATTAAAAGAAGGTACGCGGATAGATCTGTCACAAGGTAAATTTTTTTTAATCGTTACTATATTTAACATTCTTAATTTTTTAAACAAACATATTTTTCGATAGAAAATAAAACAATTCTTAACGAAGTGGATAAGTATTTTCAGCAATTATTAGAATAAAAATATTGGCACCAAAGGCACGAGTTTCTATTGAAGGTAGTAGTTTTCGGAACGAATTTTAACACAATTGATTATAGGTTCTGGCAAAAATTAGTTGCGTGGAATTGCTTTTCACTGTCTGTAGTACATGTGAAAATAATTGTGCCGGATATATCAAAAAGAATTTTTATATTTTTAAAAACTTTTACCGAAATTGTACGAAAAAAAAATTTATTTTTCAATGCTTGTTTTGAGAACTTATATTAAAAAACATTGTTTAAAGAAAAACAATTATATTGAAGTCATATGACTTCTTGAGGCCCTGGGCCCATACACAAATGTGGCCCCTACCTATGACGCCTAAAAGTAGACAGTATGTAGCATACTTTGTAAAAAACTTATATAAACAATGACCCGAAGTAGATAAATGTGCATGACTTAAAATCGCACAAACCGGCTGGACCAACTGCCATCTTTTGACTGAATGATTAATGAATGGTGTATGATGGCAAAGCCACTTTTCGCTTAGACTCGCTAGGTACGTGCCGAAGCGCAAAAAATGAGGTGGCGGAAGAAGAAAAAAAACTAAAATTAATGCTAACATACCACCACCTAGCGAATCATCAGAGAAGCATTTCTACCCGTAAGACAGAAAAGACCGAAATGAAAAGTTATGCTATAGAAAAGCTAATCATAACAGTTTTTGATGTTGCTTTACACTCCAAATAATATACAATGGAAACTAATTACAATGATGTCATTAATGACTTTACAATGATCAAAGCTCGAAGAAAAACTTTGATGTGTAAGTTCATTGACAGTGTCTCTACAAAGAATAAAGATGTCTAAAAGTAAAGGATAGTAAAGCGATTAGCGACGAAAAAGATGGTAATTAACAAGTTGAAAACAGTTCATACAATAATGTATACTCTATACTGTAAATGCAAACGATTTCATTAATTTACTGTACTAATTTACAAAAGGGTGGGTGGGTGGTCCATGATGCCATTGGGTAAGAATTGAACAAGATTTGCCAATCCATGTCACTATCCTTTTCTTACGGCTGCCGGTTGCCGGTCCGAAACACGGTGGGTTCTTAAATGGTAGATAATGGAAAGACTTTCCACACAAAGATCAAAAACAAAGAAATGAAAATGCAGGAGTTAAGGGAAAATCCCCCCCTGAAGAATAACTGGGAGGGTAAGAACTAAAGGAGGGTATGTGTGGAAATGGGGGGGGACAATTTTAAGAATCTAGGGTGAAGGGGAGGCTGAAAAACAGCCATGTATGGTGGTAGGCCTAGGACCTATACATGGACGACGGTCATCACATGTAGCTAGTTGACGTATCGTCCAAAATTCCCAGTTTTTCGGAGAATACAACCAGAAATAACTCGAAATAATTCGAATGTGATCGTATTAAGGCTCAGTCGAGAACGAGACGCAGCCCCCATGCCTTGAGACGTTCCTGGTCAAATACAGCGAAAAATTAAAATTTGAAAGGTAAAGGAATAAAGAAGCATTTCGGGAGAAAATATCCGAAAATGATTTACCTACTTTTCATAACTTAGTTTTGATTGAAAGAAATTTCCTAGCGTCAGTAATGGATGAAAGAGAGAAAAAAGCAATTTGTATAGAAGATATTTTTGAGTCAGTTCTTACAGATAAAAAAATAAGCATAAAATTAAGTACATTAAAGTGATTTTTTTTCTGAGAAATCAAAAGAAAAATCTGATTTCATTTCTTCATGGTGTTTTCAGCTGTTCTTAAAATGGGCTAAAATCAGCGGTTCCTGAATTTTCGATCAACGCGGGCCCCCTTTATGTATCAGCTTGACGCCCAAGACTTTGAACACCCCTCTTCGACTTAATATTCTTGATCAAAATACATGTTTTATAATAGAGTGTTTTCATTGGGGACAATTTGTGATCTAGTATAGTATGGCACGTCTTTAATTTCTCGACGAGGCCTTCAGATTTTGTAAAAAAGGGAAATCTTAATATTACACACATAAGAGATTCAGCTGACCCCCTAGAAAAGTGCAGGGGACCCCCTTTCCGAGGAGTCCGCGGATCCCAGTTTAAGAACAACTGGCATAAATGAACTGAC
This sequence comes from Trichonephila clavipes, assembly GCA_019973935.1. Classification (NCBI taxonomy): domain Eukaryota; kingdom Metazoa; phylum Arthropoda; class Arachnida; order Araneae; family Nephilidae; genus Trichonephila; species Trichonephila clavipes. Next base: position 63,607 of record BMAU01013811.1, read on the forward strand.
ACAATTCATATTTTTTTCGTATTTAGTCTTCTTAGTAGTAAAAATTGTGTTGACACTGCATGCTATATACTGTCTGCTTTTAAAGATCTCAGGTAGGGCCTACTTTTGAATAGGGGCCCAGGGCCTCAAAGTGTCTTAAGACTTCGTCTGTAAAACATTATTTTGGTCTTTAAAAAAAAAAGCATAAGCACAAGTACAATAAATCCATTTAGAATTTTACCATTAAATTACACTTTTATTTGGCTCTGAAATTTTTACAGAATATTGAAAAATGAATTATACCTAAAAGTTAAATTATAATTCATTTGTTTCAATATAAAAATATGTTGAGCATTGCATTGAATTATTTATAACTCAACACACATACTGTATACATTCACCTAGTAACAAAATAAATAAATCAAGTAAACTATACTTGAGTTTATTTATCATCTATTACTTACTTATCGATTACATTAACATCTATTTCTATGAGGGGGTGTTTCTGATAAGAAGTTCAGTTAAACAAGCAAAGTTAAAATTCAATTTTAAAAGAATTAAATTTTTTTAAAATACTTTCTAATAAATAACACTTCATTATTTAATAGTACATTTTGAAATAACTTTCTTATTCAGAAATAATGTTCTTAAAATTTTCTTCGATAGAACTTAAGCAATCTAGTGTAAAAGATGATTATGTCAATATGAAATATCGAAAATCTATATAATCGATTAACCAAAAGCTGATCTAAAAATATACTTAACGGGAATAGTCCCACCCATTCCTTTTCAGGAATTTTCTCAGTTACTTGACTGATATTGTAGGTTGCAATATGTCGTGAATGATTTCAAACATAGGAGTATATTTAACCAGTAACACAATTCAAATTTGAGTTTTTGGAAAAGTCGATAATTAAAAGTGACACGGAGGGTAAAACGAAAATGTATATTTTTTATATATTTGCAATAAGCATTTTTTAACTTCATTCAAAAATGAATGCATATATGTAGCTAGATAGATAGATATAAATAGATGCATTTATACATACAAACACACACATGCTGGTAATCATTAAATTGTAACACCACGAAGGAGAGATGAAACAAATATCAAATCGCATAAAAGGAAAATGTGGGATACGCAAATGATTAGCATTAAAGCGCAATCGAATGACGCAGAGAAAATTGGGATCCCAAACTCTGTATAAATGGAAAGTTACGCAGCGGGTTTCCTCATACACAGAATTCTCATTTAAATGTTGGTTACTTGTGAGATGATCGTGTCTGCATGGTGACTATTATTGTGCTTTGCCTTGACATTACTACATAGATAAGAGCGGCGGCAGTGGTGCGTCCAAAGAGACAACGGGAAACTGGAGTACACCATATTGTCTTTTCAGACGAGCTCCGTTCTGTGTGCAACTTCATGAAGGACATATCCACATCTGGAGATACCTAAAAGAACACATGTGGCCGGCTTGCTTTCGATATCGTAATATGCGCCCTGTGCCTAGTGTGGTGGTATGGGCAATCATTCGGTACACGATGTGATCTCTTTTCACATCATCGGTAATCCAAACAGCTATCGTTACATTTATCAGATTTCGATTCCGACGGCTGTACTTTATCTTTGAAACTTGAAGACGTTATCTTTCAACAAGATAACACAAGTCCGCATATTGCCCGTCATATTGGATTTCCTCGACTACTAGTATTCCCTCGACTTGGAGAGTTTTCGATTATTGCTCTACTAGTACATTCACATGGTCTCTTATCTCTCATCAATTGAAAATAACTTGTCATAGGTAGCCGAGACTGGGCTACCACCTCTTTCCTGCCTCTACAATTGATGAAGTGTGGTAAAGGCTTGTGTGTGTGTGAAGCGACATGGATGACTGGTAATTGTTTATCCTCCAACCTGCTTTGACTCGATGCCAGGGATGTCTTAAGACTCTTTGAGTAGTTTAAGATGCAAAAGTAGGCCCTACCTAAGATCTTTAAAAGTAGACAGTATATAGCATGCACATTGTTACACACACACGCACGCACGCACATTTGTTCAAAACGTAATTTTATACAAATAAATTTGTTCGACTCACGATCTCAAAAACTTAGGTACAAACCGGCTTGACCGATGGCCGCATTTCGAGTTGAATGATTGTTTATAGTATTAGGCCTAGGCTTAGACACGCACAATGATCATTACATAATAATGCAGTCTTAACACTTTTGCCAGTTGACATACAGTTTGAAATTCCCTGTTATTCGGAGCATATGTACGGGAATAATATTTGACCATTAAAATTATCCGGATCATGATCCTATTAAGGCAAAGTCAGGAACGAAACGTGGCTCCCACTTAGGGCGAGGCCCTGGACCCAGTAGGCCCATGCCTTAAGACGTCCCTGCTCGATGCCTAACCAGGGTTCAGCCATTTTAGCTTGCAATGGCGGCAGCTGTGTGTACCGATTTCGGACCCTGCATATTTTACAAATTTAATCATGTCTTCTTCCTATTACGTTGTATGAATACTTTAAATAAAGTCTTATTTGCTTTTCTTCCTGTTGCTGCAAGTTTAATGTCCAGCAGTATATAAAGGGTGTTTTTTGAGAGGTATAGAACTTTAAATTGCAATAAAACAACGATGTATTATTCGATTGACATGAATTTTTTTTATTCGAAAGATAATCTTGTGGCATTACATTTTAAATATGATTTCTGGCATAGGACTGCCACGGCTGGCTCGGATGTAGTCCAATCTGGACGTCCAATTTTCGATGACTTTTTCCAACATTTGTGGCCGTATATCGGCAATAACACGGCGAATGTTGTCTTCCAAATGGTCAAGCGTTTGTGGCTTATCCGCATAGACCAATGACTTTACATAGCCCCACAGAAAATAGTCTAGCGGTGTTAAATCACAAGATCTTGGAGGCCAATTCACAGGTCCAAAACGAGAAATTAGGCGGTCACCAAACGTGTCTTTCGATAAATCGATTGTGGCACGAGCTGTGTGACATGTTGCGCCGTCTTGTTGGAACCACAGCTCCTGGACATCATGATTGTTTAATTCAGGAATGAAAAAGTTAGTAATCATGGCTCTATACCGATCACCAATGACTGTAACGTTGTGGCCTTCATCGTTTTTGAAGAAGGATTCCACCAGCCCATAAAGCGCACCAAACAGTCAGTTTTTCTGGATGTAACGGTGTTTCGACATACACTTGTGGATTAGTTTCACTCCAAATGCGGCAGTTTTGTTTGTTAACGTAGCCATTCAACCAGAAGTGTGCTTCATCGCTAAACAAAATTCGCTTATGAAAATCGATCATTATTTTCGAAATAAAATTGCACAATTTGAAAGCGTTGTTGAGGCGTGAGTCTATTCATGATGAATTGCCAAACCAAACTGAGAATAAATCACTTGACAGCTGTTAAATCGGTCGCCATCTTGGAAAGTAATGCCAACTTAAACTTCTATACCTGGAAAAAAGACACTCTCTCTCTATATATATATGTATGTCTGTGTGTGTAATTGTGTTTTGAAATGATATTTGCTTATTAATTGGTACCAACATTTTATTAATGAAAAAATAATCGCTTCTTTTCAAATCATTTTCTAAAGAGGATTAACATAACAAAAGGTATAACGAAAGAAGAAGCATTTTTATTCAATCAAATTCAGTTTCTGATGACATTAAAGATAGTTATTTTTAGCATGCTAATATACTGCTTCTTATATAGATATCCAGCTTTTGAAACACATGTAGTTTGTAATTAAATTATTTCTTTCAAATTTCTATTTAAAATTAATTTTTAAATGATAAAACCTTTTTCTCTTCTGACTTATTTACATCCTATGACAGTAATAAATACATCTCCATTAATAAAATATTTACAAGTAAACTACTTCGTTAGTTACTACAGCCAAATAATTGTATTGATGCTTTACTTTTTCTTCCCTGGTTTGGGTACACCAATAGCAAAAGCATAAAATGATAAGGATATCGTTTTATTGAAATAGATTCGAATCAGAAATTAGAATTATTTCTACTATGCTCTAACTCATTCTACATTTATATCCTGGATTAAAAGTTTTCAAAAAAAAATCTTGAATGTGAACATGATTAATTTTATCTATATTCACACCAGTTAAAAATATAAATATTTACGCACAATAGTTTTATTTCTATGATTCACTGAAAAAAAGAACACATAACTTTTGTTACAACTTCCAAAATATTAAAATAGTTACAGAGATAATTAGAACAACTTCATCTCTCCCAACCAAATAATTCCTTATTTAAGGAATCCGACTACGTTCGGAACCGTGATTTTAAAAAAGCTCATAAATGGATAATTTTATGATATTTAGTGTCACTTAGATTAGAATACATGTATAAAATTATTTTAAGGACATTTTGACAAAAAAAAGTATTTATTATTTAAAAAATTAGTATTATTTTTTAAAATTATTATTTAAATACAGTATTTTAGCAAAAAATTAACTTAGAATAACCTTTCTTCAAAATGTTCTCCTTTTATAAAAAATGCTTCTAAAATAATAAAATATTTTGCTTATATAAAGTAAAGACTTCTCCAGAAAGTCTGAACTATTTTTTTTTTGAAAAATTGACATTATTTTCAGAGTTACAACCAATTGAAATAATTATCGGCGTTTTTTTCTGAAAATTTCTTCCCTCTGTTGTCGTAAAACATGGATAAACCCACTTTTAAGTTATATATTTCAAAAATTCTAGTTGGGCCTCTGTAGAGAGATCTGAGGTATATACAGGCAAAATATTATTGTAATAGAAGCATTTTTCACATAAAAGGTTAATGTTTTGAAAATGGGTCATTCTATGTTAATTTTTTGTCAAAATATTGTGCTTAAATAATTTTTAATTGTAATACTATTCTTAAAACAATTTTACATGCGTTTTCTAATCTAAGTGACACTAAATATCATAAATATTATCCGTTTATACGCTTTTGCAAAATCACGGTTTCGAACGTAGTCGGATACCTTAAAAGGAGAAAATCATTAGAAGCCCTTTGGATTTTCGAAAATAAATTATATATTTCCTTAAAAACATTTCCTCTATTTTGTTTAATGCTTATATAATTAAAAAATGTGTTCAAATGTACTTATTTTTTTTGTTTAAATTAAAATCAATAGCCATAGATTCATTTTTTTCCAGTTAAATTGAGAAGAAATTTACAGCATTTTTTGTAATTGAAATTCTTATGTTTAATATCCATTATAAATATTTAATAAGAGAAATGATTATAATTAAAATACTTCTAAATTGGTTAATAATTTTTACAAAATATAATTTTAAAAATTATTTCCCATCGAAATAAAAAATGAACATAGTTTTTTTTAAAAGAATTACTTTCTTCCTCTATTTTTCTTTTATGTTAAATAAACTGTTATTTTAAGCTACTATAAAATAAGCCGTGAAATCGAGAAGTTAATTATACATCTTTCCTCTATAATTATTTCGAATAATTGCGCGCAACACGGAAAACAAAAAGATCAAATAATTCTAGAATAAAATTAACGCTTTCCGAAAAGCGCCACATTTTCTAAGAACCAAACTGATGAACGAACGGCAGCGTTAAGGCGTAGGTTTCGTTTTTTGCGGGCACATTTTTCTTTTTTGATGGACGGCGTCCAAAGCGAGCGCAGAGGTTTCTTCATAGTCAACTTCGCGGTTAGATCCCTCCCTTTGTACAGCCGTTGGACGCAGCGGTAGATTTATTCTTGTCATGAGAGTATTTTATCCCATCCCACTACCACTTCACCGGTAAATAAGAGACGCCCACTGGTTTACGCGATAAGCCGAAAGATCGTATTTTTACGTAAAATTGTTTTCTCTAAACTTGGTCAAACAGAACATAAACCCTGTTGGGATTTGTAACCCGCGCAATTAGTGAAGTGTGCGACTGGGAGGAGCAACTGTCGCATACAAGCGACCACTCTATTCACACTACTCGGTGTCAGCAAAGCTGAGTGCCGTGGAGGACGACCCAAGGATGTAGCTGAGCTCCGCCTGGGGTAACAGTGCTGCTCAACTCCCTCAAGGGATTAAACCATTTACAAATAAAAGGTAAGTTAAAATCAAATTGTAAGGTCTCACATTTAAAATATATTTGTTTAAAACATACTTATTCTCTCAAAATTGAAATAAAAGTCGTAAATTAGCTAAAAGTTGAATATTTTGAGTCTCGAAGACACGCACCCAGACGGAGCTCTTATGACGTCAGACGCGTCAATTCTGGGGTGGGCCATAGTCAGCGATAATTGACGCCGCCATTTTTGACGAAGACTGACACATAGGTAAGCTGCCACTCAAGTGGCTCAATCTATAGGCTCCTCGAGCTATCTTGTTAAATTTCGACATAGTTTACTGATATTAGCTGAACATGTGATTGATTTTGGTGTGCTGCGGATATAAAGATTTGTTCCGTCAGTTTTTAAATTAATGACACAGAAGTAATCGATATGTATGTACAGATATTTGAAGCGGTCTTTCTTATGAGCTCTAGATGGAAGAAAAAATAAAATTAATAACTAAAAAATTCCCTTTTTAATGTGCGATGTACTGTCTAAAATAAATTATTCGATGATATTATTTTTAAAATTTGTATTAAGTACCCTGTTCTTACATGGAAGCTTTCAATATATTTGTTTGTTTGTTTTCAAAATAAGTTTTCTATTAAAAGCGGGAAAATGCGTCAACCTGCATGTTCAACTAATTCTTTGAAAATAATGACGGGTAAGAACAATGAAGATCTTTTCATTTTTTTTTGGAATAAAAAATAAATAAAATGAGGTTTTGATGTATTTTAAACCTGAAAAAAAAATACAAATAAATATGAGCTCAATGTTTTGTGTTTTAGATATTTTTATTGTACCACGCCGTATTATTTATTAAATTAAACAAAAAAAATATTTTATAAATTTGGATAATTTTGATTCAACTATTGATTCATTTATAAAACGAATATCTTTGTAAAAGTATGTATTTGATTTTAAAAATGTTTAAGTAGCAATTTGTAAGTCATATTTATCTCTAAAAGAGTTCCTCAAATCTTTTCACAAAAAAGCAAGTAAATTTTAAAAAAAATTGTCAGATTAAGTGGTTTTATAATTATATCACTTTAAATTAAAGAAAGCCTTTATATATTTTTGAATTTTATATAAAATTATTTATAGGAAGCTTCAATGAATATTTGTTTCATGTATTGTACTGTATTTCATAAAATATATAATTCACAATTTATTTTCATTTTCCTTATCTAATTGTAAAAAAAACAAAAAGTTTCATTTCATTTTAAATCAACTTTAAATTTTTAAAATGATCCTGAAAATTATCTATTTTATAAAAAAGCTTTAAAAAATAATTGATGTGTAGTATTCTTTTCACACTAACTTAAATCACAATCCAAAAATAAATGAATAAAAAAAGCATACATCAAAATTAATAAAATTTCTAAATATCATTTCAGATATTAGTTTTTCATTTGTGGTGGTCACCTTAACATTTTATTAGTAACATACAAATTACTTTATAAAATTATAATATCATTAGTATTTTTACTTGGTATTTTTTTAAGTATAAAATCATACTAAGGAATGTTCTGTTTCATTCTAGCATTTCAAGTAAGTTCTTTGGTAAATGCTTTTGATAATAATTCTTTTTATGTATAAACTTATTCAGGAAAAATTCCTTATGCACAGCACTATTTGCAATCGATTGCCACTAAGATTAAAAATATGAAATAAAATGAATTGAAAAAGCAAAATATGAAAGTTGTATATCCATTATATTTTCATTTCCCCATTCTCCTCTCATATAACTGTCTTATGTATAAAAGAATTTAACTTTCATATATATATTTGGTACTTATGTATTAACGTCAGACTAGCCAAATTTGTGCCAAGTGAATCAAGCCATGATATCAAAACAGCTAAAGAAATCATATAGAAAAAGATTCTTATGTGTTTTATTTGAAAAAAAAAAAGATTTTTTGGTGGAAAGTGGCATGTTTTGCTTAACACAAATTTGGTTGTGGTGACATTAATACATAAGTACCATATATTTTTATGTTCAGATAAAAATTGAGAAAAAAAATTAGTAAAAATTTTGATGGAGATTGAATTGAAGGTATTCTTCAAATTTATATGAATTTCCCTTACAGAATTACTTATAAATTTTATATATTGTACTAAATTTTTGTGATTTAGAAAAGCATAAAATATTATTGGATATAATATATGAGGGCCATCTTTTTTCAATGTAATCTTTCAAATTATAATCAAAAATATTTATGATTTTATTTTGTTTAATATTAAATTATTTTGTATGATTTTAGGTTTCTTAGTTTGCTTCTGTCAAGTATGCAAGAACCTTCTCCTGGAGGGGCAAAAATTGTAACTGGACTTTCTTCAACTCTCCAAGATTTTCGCGACTCTGGCATCTCAATGATTGGTCAGTGTATGGATGTTTCTGAGGCCGCTCTGGCAAGTGGTGGTCAGGGAATGGTTGTTCCTAATCAGAATGTACCCACAGATCCTCAAACTCAAGCACAGTTTGAGGCTGACAAACGAGCTATTTACAAGTATAAATATTGAATCATATTAAATTGTTTAAATTTTTTTTTATTTATTTGAAGAATTATTATTTTAAGTTTAGAAATTTAAATAGTTGAACGGTTCAAGTGTAGTATAAGAGGGCCACACTTGGCGCAGTCCTTTATTTTGGTGACTAAAAGTGGTCGCCAAGGTACTTTTTTTCGGCATTATTTATTATTTTAGAATGAATTCGATATATCACCATGACATTTAGATAAAAATCGAAAAATCCGAAGAAAAATCGCCAAATCCAAAGTGGCCCCCCCTATACTACACTTGAACCAGTTGAACTTTTAATAAATGTATTTTTAATTAGTTTATTGTATTCATACTGTACATAGACATTTTTGTATTGCATGATTTTATATAACATAAGGAATGAATGATGCAGGTGTAAAATCTCTTTTATCATGGAAGTTGATGCATACCATTGGAGAAATATCAATAAAAATTTATTATTGATTGAATATTTTGGTACTCTTATATATTAGTGTCACTAAGGCAAAATTTGCATCAAGTTAATCGTGCCATGATATAAAAACAATAGCAAAAAATTCTTATGTATTGGTTTAAAAAACAAACAAACCAATCAGTCAGATTTTGGTGGAAAATGGCATGATTCATGAGGTGTGAATTTGGCTGTGGTGATGCTACCAATGTTGTATTACCAATGTTTATTGTTTAATAAAAATGACTGACTAGATTTTGCACATGTACTAAATATATAATATATAATACTCACACACATTGTACAAAGATTTTATGAAGTTATTTATCTCAGATCTCCTATTCGAATCTCAAATGAGTATTTTTTGTGTTATCTTGTTTATTTCAATTCAGAGTATTTCTATGCTTGGGACAAGATTACAATATATATTTTAATACTTAGAAATTAAACACAACTGTATAATTCTTAATTTACTTCAGTGTCTTGAGCAAAATTTTTATGCGACTCTTCATATTTTTGTAATGTCTATTCCATGCCTTATAAAACATTAACTACTACTTGCATATTGTATCATCAACAAGTTTCACGAAGTAAAAAGATGTCACCAAATCAAAAGACATTATCAAATATTATCATTGTTATTGTTTTGGAGCATGCATAGGACCAGTTTTATACTATTGGCTTTATGTTATAGCATTTGGCAATGCCATTCAATTTGGAAAAATTGGTTGACAGTATAATACTCTTGTACTCACTGAATATATGTCTGCTTAGAAAAATAGGATTTATGAAGTTTTTCATTAGGAATTAATCATATTTTCTGGAAATAAAAAAGATGTATAAAAATATGGTATATATAAATTGCCATTGTTATTAATTTTTCTTTTTACAAAATATTTCTAAAGTACTATATTAGAAAATTTTATAATATAAAATTTTTAATAAACATATTTTTTATTGAATTAAAAATTACTTGGTACTTGTGTATTATCGCAACCTATTGGCGATTATATGTAATGAAGTACCTGGGGTTGCCAATTCAGCACATACTGCACATAAGAAATCAGGGTTGCCAACTTGGCGAGTTATTAATAAGAGTTGGTGATTGTTGCAATAATATGTTAGTACCGATTACTTTATTTAGAGAATGTGTAGAACATATTTGGAATCAGTTTCTTTATTCAGAGTGCTATTATGGTTTTCAAAATGGTTGAGTGAAAAATAGAAAAAGCTCTTTGTGTTATTGTGTATAAAATTCATTAAATAAGATGTAGATTTTTTTTAATCTTGCAAAATATGGAAAGCAATGGAAGCCCGAAAATGCTGTCTATTCTGATACTTTCATTAACTATCCCAAATTTATGTTTTTGTTGCAGTTACTTTGGATTCGTTTAGTTCTTCATATATTTATGGAATTCAAGTCTGAGGAAAGTTGGTGTATAAAACACAACAAAAAGAGCATTTTATTCAATGCAAATTGTTGTACTCAACAGGGCCTGAAATTTTTTGGCAGAGTGTTTTCCCTTCTATTTATAAAATAAGGTCTTTTTATAGTGCAACTATAATTTCAGTTATGTACTTGCAGCATAATGAAAATTTGTTGATTGGAATATTCATTATTATTAAAAAATACTTAAAAGTGTAAATACTGCATATTATTTTCCATGTGTTAGTTGAGAATTTTTAGAGCATTTTTTTGAAGTTAAAATATGGGGAGAGTCAATTTATATACAGATCTGCTGAACTCTGAAGAAATATAGTTTAGGAATTCTTTTAAAAATAGCGTTTTTCATTACTGGGCTAGTGATTTTAATCTTTTAATTTAGCTTTTATTTAATCTTTCACTTTATCTGTATGATGAACGTTGAATGAGTCGCAAATCAGCATGGCAGTTAGTGAAACACAATGCCTTTGCTTCAGCTCTATGTTGTGTCAGCTAGTTCAAGATGCCATACTCATCCATCTAGCCTTTTTCATGAACTAAAATTCCACTAGGGAATTTTACTCTCATAAGCAGAGCTTTTCTCTTAAAAATAATTGTAGAAGGTATATGGGTTGTACTCATCTTACAGCACAAAAGAAAAGTAGGGTACAATAAAACCAACTGGCTTGTTTTGAGCAAGTTAAAGTTGCTTCAACATGTCCAGCACTCTGATTTGGAATGCTGTACTGGTACAATAGAACCATTCCTTCTCAATTTTGGATTCTATGTGGCAAGTTTTTCCTCCAAGGCAGGAAACATAGGCCGATGACCACACACTGCCTTTTTTGATTTTTGCATCTCTGCAAATTCAAAATATTTTCTTGTTCATTCTTAAACTTGTTTCTCATTTTCAGAGAAATGCCAAGGAGCCATACTGTCATTAGAATTTTCAGCAAACATGGTTGTTTGAAATATGCCATTTATGAATTTGAGTATATGAATTTCTCTTCCCAATCATAAGGAGAAAAAATTGACTCACAAAATAAAACTATCTTTGACTGTGTACAAGTTAACAAATGAGTGAATACAATGCACTAGCTTCAAATAAGATTACCAAAAATAAAATTATTACCAGTACCATCCAGTGCCAATTCATGCTCATTTTGGGCTCTGGGCATAGGAGATCCACAGGGTCCCTTGGCACTGGAGCATTAAAATTTATAACCAGAAAATCTGCTTAAGTCCAGCTTATCCGTCCCCCGCTGGACCACTGGGCGTCCACCCCAAGTGCCCAATGGATAAACCAGCACTGGTACCATCCTACACTTCACTTTACAATGATATGGTTGGAAAATAGTACACCTCTTTGATTTGCTTGATAACATTTTTGCTTTCATGGTGGCATGATACAGGGATTGTTATTCAATTTAGCTTGCATACAGATTCTTATTTCAAGTAAATTTTTGAAGAAAAAACACACTGTGTTGGTTTTTGCATGGAGTCGCTTATGTTGGGAAATATACAGTAAATAAAAAGCAAATGTGGCATTTTTATTATATTCAAAAGATAAGTAAAGTAAATAATCATACCGAATGTATTAAAAAGGAGTACAATAATCTAGTTTACTCTGTAATTCTATGTTGTAAAAAATTAAAAATATTGAAAAGGATAATTTTTTTGGTTCAGAATCAGATTAGAGAAATGTTGGATACTTAAAATATTGAACGTCATACAGTTTAGTAGTTAAAATCAAATTCAGACTGAAATAATTATATAAGTTTCTTAGGTACTTTCCCATAAGGCGGCACAAGCGAAAAATCGCGGATCACGTAGAATTCTGCCAAATTTCTTACAACAATAAGGGAAATGTTCATTTGGGGCCATTTGCTCTGTTCTCTGAATTCATTCAAAACAAAGCACGCTTTCCTTTCTTCCATCTTAATTTTTCTCTTAAAAAATGATGAAAATTCCTTGTTGAATTTATGTGGAGATGAGGAAGCAAACGATCTACTTGAACAAATTCTCAAGGATATCACTGTATTCTGGAAAAACCAATAATCATAAGCATTATTTTTGGGTAAAATTGTTTTGTTCACTATTCATTAATATTTGGTTATAGTTGAACTTGTTTTGCTTACTATGAGTTAATACTTATTTATAGTTGAACGATTTTGACTTTTATTCCGTTGACTGTTTTGTCATTGGCTTCTGGATTTGGCTCGTGTTTGGTTCACAATTGGTAACATTTGCACCTGGCTAATGGAAAAGTACCATTTATTAGTATTATTGTTGATCACATTAACATGTTAATAGTAATAAATTTAATAAGAATTTGCCTTTTAGATAGTGAATGATATTATTAAACATTAAAATTTTTTACTCTCAAAACAAATGTCTGAATGCCATTAATAGCTGAATTCCCCATGTATAAGTTACAGCTGTTAGTTAATGATATAATGATCTTTTTTCTCTTGTGAAGGCATCCACTATTTCCTCTACTTGCACTTTTGTTTGAAAAGTGTGAATTAGCTACACAAAGTGCTGAAGTTTCTTCCTCAGAAAGTTTTAATATGGACATTCAGGCATTTGTCCAGCATCAAGAGCGTGATAGAAAACCTTTTTTTAGTGATGATCCTGATGTAGATAGTTTGGTATGATAATTTTTATTCAATTTTTAAATACATTTTTGAATTTATATGATGTTTTTTATTAATTTTATATTATGATGCATTCTCTTAAGGTATTTTTTTAAATTGAAGGTTCAAACAGAAATGGGGAGCAAAGCAGTAAAAATTTAAATTGAACTTACCATGTTTATCTTCTATTAACCAATTGCCTTTTAAGTAATTGAAAACAGCGTTAACAGAGAGGGAGAGATGATGAGTTTTAAAACCAGTTCGATTTGAAATATATAAATGAAAGAGGAAACTTTTTTTAAAAAAATGTTTTACTGAATGATTATTGTGGTAGTTTCTAGATTTGAATCCTAAATCCTTCATGTTGCAAAATGCATATATCTACCATTATTTCATTAAAAAGAGCTTTGTATGTGCATGTATGATTGTTTGATTATGCACAGATTTGTGTTTAGAGTTTCTAATTTAATTATGTATTTTACAATTTGTGAACTATATGTTTGTTACTATCTTAAGTAACTTGGAGGAGGGGGAGGGACTTTTTTCAATGGATGTCCCTCGTTTTTAATGCTTTTCATTAAATATATTTTTTCTTTTGAATGCTATTACAAATTGGCTCAGATCATGATATCCCACATTTATTAATTATTTAGTCAATTTTCTTTAAAGAGTTTTTGTTTTATGTACTTGTTATACCAAGTATAAATTATTTGAATTGAAAAAAGAACCCAATACTCAAAATTAGGCATTAAAAATTATTACATTTGATCCATATTCAGTAATGGTGGGGTTTTCTTGTGAATGCTTTAAAAAAACAAAACTTTTATTTGATACATGCTTTTAAAAAGCTTCTAACACTTTTACTTTAAGAAGGGAGGGAGAAAGGAAGAACAGGTTTCTGTTTCCATCTTTGTATGTATTCAGACTTGTAAATACTTTTGTGTTTAAATATATAAACAGTGAAACATTTTATTTAAGAAATTTATAATTTTCTGAAAAAAAAATCAAAATTCTATGTATTTAATATTTACATTTTTACAACTAATAGATATTATTAAGGAGCTTTCAAAACTTTTCTGATCATTGTCTTATTTATAGAAGTTAAGTCTGCATTGTGATAAATTTTTAATCAGTATTTTAACTACATTCTAGTAATTTCTGATTTAATAGTTTTATAAAATTTATTTGTTTATGAATTACATTTTAAATGTTACTTATAAATGTTATAATAAATGAAATTAAGTTTGATTACTAATATATAACTATTAGTTTAAAATTAAGTTTTTTTTTCTAAATTAAGATTTGTTTTTATTAAAATAATGTATTTTTATTTCCAGATGGTTAAAGCTATTCAAGTGTTGAGAATTCATCTTCTTGAACTAGAAAAAGTTCAAGAACTTTGTAAAGACTTTTGCAATCGCTACATTGCTTGTTTGAAAAACAAAATGCAAAGTGAGAATTTGCTTAGACCTGATTATCCTGGTCTTGGAAACAATATTCCCAGTTCAGGCTCTAGTACACCTTCAAGTGGTGGAAGCAGTTCTCAACCTTTGCCAGTAAGCATTATAAAGAATCAATTGTATCATAAGAAATTGTTAAACTGAATATTTTTATACTTTAATTATAAAAAAAAATTTTTTTTAAATTTCATGTTATTTAAATGTTATTTAGACATGCAATCACTCATAAGTTATTCTAAAAAAATCTTTAATGCTTATAATTGTAGTTAATGTAAAACACTGTTTGACAGGTTTTCTGTATTTAAATGCTGCTTTTTTCTATTACTAAAAAATGCTTAACATGTTTACAGTAAACATAAACCACTTGTAAATATAAATTTGTGGCTTCAGCTGAAAAAAGTTGACATTCTTGCATGTTTTGTGATCCTTTTTTTTTTTTTTTTTTGAATAGATTGTATTCAATGTGTTGGATGCTACATGACATTCCTATATACTTTGAAAAGGAATACGTATAATATACACTACAAGCAGTTAATGCATTGGCTGAGTGAGGCCTATATATACATAACAGTTAAGGGTGTTAAAGATGAATAAGGAAGGATAGGATTAATTAAGTATGGGGGATTTGAATGCTTAAATGGTCTTGGGTGGGGATTGATTGCATGGAATAACTCTTCTTAGAGCTTCCCAAATATTCTCTGCACGACTGAGGCTCTGGGATTTCACTGGCTTCACTATATGATGAATATTCTTTTTCCTGATAATCATAGGCAGGTGGAGCTCTGTTTGGGAACTACCATCCATAAAAATGAATTTGGTTTTGGCAGCTTTTTTGAAAAGCTGCTTGTATAGTTTTGAGAATCTCATCCCTATGGAGCATTGTAATTTGTACTGGTAGGCAAGAAGTGCAATGGTGCATTTTTGTTTTATTTGATTCCCTTTCAGTACAAGGATGTTGCTGCCACTAAATTGGTGGATTTCTTCAATGTTTTCAGGGTAATAGCATTCATCAGGCTCATTGAGAATATCATTGTATGTTGAAGAGCACTTAAGCCTAAACTTGTTCTGTCAAAGGGTGGTGTTACTGGCTTTGTGACAGACAGGCTTTCTTATGACATTTTCTAAGGTAGGCACACATTAATGGTCATCATAAAGGATCCTCTTAGCTAACTGTCTGTTGGAACCTAAATAATTTTTATAGATAGCACTCAATCATGTGCATAGTTGTTCTAGGAGATGATTTTCTAGAGGAAAAGGATATTTACCTATGAGGCGTAGCTTGTGAGATTGCCAGATCTTAGTCTTGCAGGGAGCATTTGGGATATTCTAGTAAGAGACATTGTAAACCATCAATGTCCTCTTTGGACACTACAGGTATTGGACTGATAATTTTTCTAAGAATAGCTATTGTTGCTACAATCCATGATCAACACTTTCATTAACAGTATTATTCCTACCAATCATGTGTTTTGATTTATCCTATTTTGAAAAATATTGCTGTCATTTGTATAATGCTTTACTTTGAGCTGCTCTTTTTTTTCTATTGTCTGCTTTATAGTCTGACATATTTGTAAAATTTCCTTTACATTAAACTAATTTTTTTGAGCTGTTGCATTTTTTATGTTTGTACTTTTAATTCTGATTGCCAGTGTATTCAAAGGACTTAAGCTCTGCTTAATTACTATATATGTGCACATTTTATTTCTCTACATATCCAAGTAAAAATCGTTGGTTGAATTTTTAAAAAAGTATCATTTTTATAAATTATATTAACACCAAGCAAAACAGAGCTTTCTAATTTTATCAATAGGCAGAGAAAATGAATATCTCAATATTAGTATGTTAGGTAGACTTAGGTGAGATTTAGCTTCTCATTGGAATTTTCTTATTTGAAAATTTAAAATGAGCAGTAGTTGTAAAAAATTTGTTAAAGAAAATATGTATCTTGTATTTACATAAAACTTAAAAAATATTAAAGAAATGAATGTATAATTGTACTAGGAAAAAAATAATTAAAATACTTGCTTTTGAGCTATAATACACATTGCATATGCAAGGTTTATTCTTGCTTATAAAACTTGTGAAATAATGTATTGCATACATATTGTTTCTGACTTCTGTATCTACAAACATTAAATAATTTGTGAAAACTCTCATAAAAGGAATAAATAGAAAATATATATGTGAAGTATGTTAAATACATAAATTCTTATTTTATTTTTATTTTTACTTTTCACATACAAAATATGCTATAAAAAGAATCAAAATAAATATCAGAATATTCATATATAATTCTCTCCTCCAAAAATTATTCTTAGATTTCATCAAATTCAAATTCATGGTCCTTACAAATTTTATATCTATAATCTAAATTTGCTATAGCTGATTAATAATTTAGTAATTTCATACTTATAAGTACTATTATCATACTTTGTGATGGATCTCATAATTTTGAACTGTTGTCAAGTAATGGGGTTAATATCTAAAAATGAGCCAAAAGGAAATACTCGTAGATATTTGATTATTTGCAATACCAGTCACTTGAGCTTTTATCACATTCTCTTAACTTCCACACCATGCTGGTGCAAGAACATTAAATAGATTTAATGGGGATCAGTTCATCTATACACAATAAACCTTTGAAACATCTTCAAGCATAGTGACTTTAACAAAGTCTACCATTGTAAAGTGTTTAAATGCAGTATTTAATATAAGAGAATAATTATTGTTCTGTGAAATAACATCTCTTTTATGGGGGAATTGGTAAAAGCTACAAAAAACAGTAATTTAGAGATCAGTAGAGTAGAGATAAAAGAACATGCAACAAATGAAAAAGATACTTTTGGTGCAATCCTAAGAATTGCTTAATATTTTTAGACAAAAACAAAAATTTGTCAAAGTCTGTCCAGTTGCCATTGACATGCCATTAATAAGAAACTAGTTAAGTATTTTCTTCTTAAGATTATTTATGTTATTATAATGAAAAGAAAAGCTATGTCAATGCAATTTTGAATTCATTAAATTGAAATGTCAAATGTTTGGTAAAGAAAATGATATTAATCATTATCTCCTGTACATTTGATTAATTTGAAGGAGGAACAAGGGGATAATGGAGTTAGCTGTAGGTTTGCCTTTGGCTAAGTATTTATGTTTATTTTCTAGAAGTGTAAATTATTTGGAAAAAAACCCCCACTATATATAAATTTTTGCCGGATTTAATTGTACTGTAAATATATATTTTATTTTAATGAGCTTATTATTTCTTCTTAACTATATTTTTTGTGACTTGTATTTTTGTTTAATAATTTTTGAAAATGTTTAAAGATGTGTATTTGTTTAATTTTATCTTGAATTCACAAAATTTCTTAGTTATGGCATGTTTCAATTAAGCAGAAACAACTATATATATATATATATATATATATATATATATATATATATATATTAAAAATACTGAAACTTTTAAATTTTCAAATTGCACACATATAATTGTACATTGTGTTGTGATATTTTAATTATACTGTATATATATATATATATATATATATATATATATATATATATATATATATATATATATATATATAATTACTTTTTCCTTTTAGGTTCCTGGAACTAATGGTACTATCAATAACTATGTATTACAACCTGGCATTTCTCCTAATCCATTGCCTGTAAATAATATAAATCAAAACCAAATTGTTTCTGGAGGAAATTTGTATCAAATGGTACAGACACCGCAAGGATTAATGGCTCAACCTATACAGGTTAATATTTATTTCTATTATATTAAAAAAATAAAAGAAATAATGTTTTTGTGTACTTTAAAATTTCCAATTACATACTTATCTTAGTGTCTGATAAACCCACTGCGTTTCAAAATTGAATTTTATCTGCACAATTTTAAAATAGAGTTAATGTTGCATAATTTTTCTATGTATAAAACAAAGATTAAAATTTTGTTAAAAATAATTGTTAATAATTATGACTGATTCTGAGAGGAAAAAATATTTTAAATATTTTGCAGGTTAGTCCCAATTCTGGTGCTCATATAGTTCATGGAAGCACTCCATTATCACAAATAGGTGCCTCCCCAATGTCACAAGACTCTAGGATACAAGCCATAGGTAGCTCACGTACGGATTTATTTTGGAATTGTTATAATTTTCATTTTAAATAATTTTTTAGATTTGCATTACTTATTATGAATATTATCATTAGCACCCAGGCCACTACTACACAGTGGGGATGATGACGATGATGACCTTATAAGTAAAAAAAAGCAAAAAAGAGGTGTATTGCCAAAGCATGCTACAAGTATTATGAGGTCATGGTTATTTCAGCACATAGTGGTAAGAGTTTGATTCTGTTTTACTTTATTATAATCATGTGTGAAGATCTTTTAAAATATAATTATACACATTTGCATGGAAGAAAATATTTTTTTAAATATTGCATTTTTTCTTGATATATTTTATTTATTTGATGACAAAATAATATTTGTTTGTTTTAAAATGTAAGTATTGAGTCAAATTAGGATAGAAAAATCGTTGTTTAGTTTTATCTTGTTTAATTTGTCTAATTAAAGTATCCTTTCCAAAACTTGTATGCATTTAAATTTATTATTTGTAGGCATTATAACTGACAGTCACTTTATATGTACATTTCATAAAAGAAATTCAAACTTGAAATTAAAATTTTAAAATTCCATACATTAAAATAATTTTTTTTAAATAAAAATTTTTTTCTTAAGTTTTCATTATTAATAGTAAAATTTTTTAAAAGTACAATAAAAAATTTCATTTCATTATATCATCATTTTTATGAAAAAGAAATGCATTTAACATTACATTCATTAAAAATGAGAACAGATATTGTAGATCTGGCATAATTTAAAAAATTACGCAGCATGTGATCAGGTTGAGAAACTTTAAATCAATTGTCTTATGAGAATTATTTATCATTTTATTAAAATGGTTGTTAATATCTAATAGTAAAATAATGTTATAATCATTGTTTTTTTATTGGGGGAAAAACATTGCTCAAAATTCCCTGTTAAAATAATGATGACTTATTGCTTAAAGTGTAAGGTTGGCAGTGGGTAAAATGGATGCTGTTTCTTCTTCTGGCATAAAATGCTCGATATTCTTCCTAACTTTATAAGTTATTCATTATTCAGTTGTACAAATGATTCTATATTATTTGTAAGTGTATTATACAGTTGTATGGAATGAATTTTTTCATTCTTGAGAATTTTTATTTGACAGTTTTTTTAATAGAGTATTAGTTTTCAATTTGTTCCTGTTGCAAGCCATCTAAGACGTTTTTCCCCCTTCAGTTTTTGACTTGCATTTTATTAGAAATTTCATTTATTTATTGATTATGTTTTTCAATTAATGAAATATATCTGATTCAATTTTTTTTGTAATAACTGTATTAGTTCGGAATGTTGTTACTTTTCAATACATCTTCACTGGAGAACTCTTGATAACCAGGGCTCTATATATTTTTAAAGGAAAACTGAAAATTTTTTGAGAAATTTATTGTTGAAGTAGCTGCTTTGTAAATAAAGAAAATATAAATTTGTAAAAACTCCTTATTCTTAAATGTTATGTTTCTTAAACCGAAGTATATATTTTTAAGCAAAAAAAAAATATATAGTTTCCATTGTACATCATTGAATTTTTCTTTTCCATTAAATATCAATTCTTAAGTTAGATTTTTGGTGTAATGAAAATAAATCTTTATTGTTAATTTAGAATCTGTAATTATCTTGTTGAGAGAGAAAAAAGATACATTATTTCGTTCAAATTCAGTTATGATATACATAAAGTAAAATTAACAAAATGCTTTTAAACTATAGCATGCTATTCATTTATTTTAAATTATTACAATCAAGGAATGTAGGTAACATAAAAAAAGGCTTCTATTTTGAAAGATTTTCAAATCTCTCTCTCCCTATATAAATACTGAGTAAAGTCATAAGCTCTGATACAATATAAAGAAGAAAAAAAATTGTAATCTAATTTAAAACTAAATCTTCTTAAAGTTGTATTTGATCTTAAATTAACATATTGCACCTTTTATTCAAAATAACTGTTTGACATCATAGGCCAATCATCTATCAAGGCATGTACTGCTTCCATGGGAATTTCCATTGCTGCTTTCTTCAAAGAACATTTAAGTCTGTTCTGATTGATGTACCATTTTTTTGCCTCCAATATTGACCACAATTTATAGTCAAATGAATTTAAATCAGGATTGCTGGAAGGCCGATCTTTGTGTTCTATGCAGTTCGGTATGTTCTCTTTCAACCATTGCTGGGTCATCTTTGCCTTATGAGCAGGAACAGTCTTATTCAATAGTCTAGTAGTTCTCGATGCACAGGTTTATTTAGAAGGATTTCACTATTGGTTCTATGATAGTGTCTTGATACACTTTTGCTGTGGTTTTCATTTCTTTCTACCCAAAATGAATTTCTGAGATGCCTTCATTGTTCACACCACATTATGGAAACCATTACAGAAGCCAGATGATGGGCTATCTGCACATAATTTTCTTGTCTTTAGTTTTTTGGGCACTCCTTGTATATACATGGTCATTCTGGTGGTTGAGAGATTCTTCAATGTCAGAAATTTTCTTGTCTGTAAACAGAATTGTTCTGTGACGTTATGAGCATGCCGCTGCTATAGAGCTTTTGCTTTATGGTGACTCTGGTGCTTTAATTCCTTTATTAGAAAATAGCCAGTTATTCTTTGATAACTTTTCATCGAAAACAAGGGTTCTTCTACTTTTTGGGTCTACTTCTAATTTTTGTGCAACCCCATAAGCATCGTGCAAATTTACACACACTTGGATACTTTTATATGTGTTTTATTTATAGTACTTGTGTATATTATTGCTTAGCAGTAATAAACATCCAGTACAAATTTTTACTTTGAACATAACTTTATAGAAATTTTAGAATGATATAGAGGGCCCCTTTTACAAACTAACGGCAATATGTGCAAATAAAAAAAATAAATGGTTTTATTATATTGTAATGTAAGTCAAAAAGTTCTTCATTGTATGTTTTTCTTATCTTGATGATATTTCAGATAAAATGTGTTAAACTATTTATTAATAGTGAATAAGTTATTTTATGCAAAAAGATATAATATATAAAAATTCCTAAAATGTTTCATGACCCCAGCTGTGCAAGTCATACAATCTCATTTGAGCTCACAACCCCTAGATTAAGATACACTGGTCTAGAGCCTTCATTTCCTATTTGTCACATTTTTTTTTGGCATATGTTCATGTGTTTAGCAAGAAGAGGCTTCTTTTTACAAAAATTTTGACGAATTCTATATGACTACTTGGACGAGGGCTTATGTTCTCCTTGAGTGCAGATGACATTTCTTGTACAGTTTGCAATGTTATTGGTATCAGAAAAATTCCTAAATGAACCTTTTGAAGTCTAAATGTTTAAGAGCCTTAAAAAACTCTGATGGCCTGTTCTTTTTCTGGTATGGGGGAAAAAATGCTGTTCACTTTTGTTTGATGTTCATTTTATTGTGTTAAGGCTCTTGGCTGGTTAAGAACAATAGAACAACACATATGAAGGACTAAAATCTTCAAAAATTATTGCAGATGGTCTCTTCAAAATCATCTGCTCTGTGTTTGAATCACAGCAGATCTCGGTTAGCAATTAGGCAATCTCAAATTTTTGTATCAGAACTTAGGACATCACCTAGGCATTATAACTTTGTCTTGCTTTTTAAAAATGTTTTGGTATTTTTTTTTAACATTTATAACTAATCCTTTTTTTGTATCTTTGTTATATATATTTAAACTATTTATCTTTATATTTAAATCTCCACTGTAAATTAAAATAATTTTATTTATATTTAATTTGTTTTAACAATAACTTCTTTATACTGTTAAAAGTGTAATTTTATCTGAAATTGTTATTATTTATAGCATCCATATCCAACAGAAGATGAAAAGAAACAAATTGCTCATCAGACTAACTTAACACTTTTACAAGTAAATAATTGGTAAGATTCTTGTGATTTCTTTTCAACAAACAAATATAGTTGTATTAATGAAAACTTTGGTATATATAGATAATTATTTTTTATATTATATAGGTTTATAAATGCAAGAAGACGAATTTTGCAACCCATGTTGGATGCAAGTAATCCAGAAACTAACCACAAATCCAAAAAAACTAAAACACAATCAAATCGACCTGTCCAAAGGTTTTGGCCAGAAAATATTGCCTCAATTCAACCTCAGGTTCAAAATTCAAATGAATCTGAACATAGTCCTTCTGGTGAAAACAATCAGGTTACAAGCCCTAGTGATGCACAAGCAAGTACATCAGGTACAGATAAACTTAATTCTTCATTTTTTTCTTGTATTATTATCTCATTTAATAAATATAATTCAGGATGATTTTCAGTAAAATTTTTATAATTTATTTCTTACATTTTTGTTCATATCCTGTTGATATAATTTTGATGCTAGTTGCCAATAGCCCTTTATGTTGTTTCTAAATGCAACATTAGCAAACTATTAATTTATCATGTGTTGTGTTCTGTATTTTAACTAGTTTAAAAATATTTATTTAGAAAATTGAATATGAATAGAACCATTTATTTTTGTTGCTAATTACTTTTGTAGTGTTATGTTTAGTTTGTTTCTAAAAGAAATTAATAAATTTTCTAGAAAAGCTTTGAAATTAAATTTCTTTAAGTAATCTATAGTATTTAGTCCATGGAAAAACAAATGCTCTGTATCCCCCCAATTCAATGGCTTTTAAAGTATGCAGTTTATTAAATTAAAGCCTGTTGTGTGCATGTGTAATATCATTTTGTGTTTTCCATATCTCAGATTAAGGGGGAATTTTTTATTGCAGAAAAGAAAAAAGAGTTATATGTATTGGAAATTGAAGTATCTATTGAAAGTGTTTATATTTCTATTGGAACAAAACAACACAACATTGATAAGATCATAACTTTCAAATTTATTGATCCCCCCTTTATAATAATTCATTTTAAGTATTTTTGTTAAACCACTAAGTTATGAATCTAAATTTTTATCTAATTATGAAAGTATATTTCTTTATGTGAAATTTATAAAAATACCAGTTTTAAAAACTTTTTTAGTAATTTTAATTTTTCTGAAAATTAATTTTAAACTGCTTTCATGGCAATAAATTCATATGAAATATGCTATTTCATTAGCCATGGAGACATTCTTTGCTAATTTAATTTTCTGTAGAATTTAGTGAAAATAAAATAGTTCAACTTAACCCAATGATTATAGATATTTCAGTTAAAATTGTGCTTGTTTTATATTTGAGTTGTTTGCTTTTGTTATTTGTAAGATTTATTTAAGAGGGACTTCCACTTGTACTGAAAATGTAATAACACTTTAGCACAATGAAATCACATTATATAGGTGTAAAACTTTTGCTGAGAACGTAAATTACTCATATAAATTCACCATGAAATGTAGAAATGTCATTTACTGTCTAGAAAATTTTAAAATTGCGAAAAATACATATATCTTTGCTTCTAGAATTTTCTGACGCCATGTTTGGCAAGCTTTGATATAATGGCTGCAGATGGCGCCACATGTATGCATTCTAAGCACAAAGTTAAACTAACTTTGTTTTAGAAGAAAATTACAGCATAAGCTGTTTAGATACATAATAATACTATATTTTATGAAAAAGAATATTTTTCTTCACAAATAATGACTTTAATCACTTCAGAAATGTTAATTCTGCTTTTTTCCATGAAAACATGGGGGGGAATCTCAAAGAATATAAGGCAACCCTGTGGATTACGTCATTGCATACGGGTTGTGTCTTATTCCCCATTACTTTCTAAAAATAGTAGTAGGGGAAAGGGGGGGGGGAAGATGACCAGATTGGGTAGCTCTTTCGAGCTTTGACCTAGGATTTTGAATCACTGGAATGTTATGACAAAAGATCGCTTAATATTTTGTATTTCAAAAACTATGCGTGTTGTTTTATGATAGTTCTAAGGAATTTTTTAAAAATAGGAATTGTAATAAAAATAATTTTCAATATAAAAAGTGATATCTCTAGTACAAGGAAGAATTTTTTCTTGATTTCTTATGAAATTGGCACTTATAGTATTTCAGTAATAAAAAAATAATAACGCACAATAGATTAATACACTCCATTATATTACTATATAAATTTTAGTAGCACCAAAAATAAAAAATGTTTTATTTAATATTATATTCTGAACTTCAGAATAATAAAATTTATTTTTTTATTAATGACAGAGCTGATGATTACTTTTTCCCCTCATTATTTTTCTAATTTATTCATAAAATTGTTTTTCTATAATAATGTACTTGAAACCTTATGTGAAAAAGTTTTTTTTTTTACCCTTTCAGATTAAAATTTTGTATATCTAAATTATTCAGAGTTAATTGTTATTCAAGTTATTGCTTTAAATACGAAATTGAGAATTTTATCTACATTAAATAATATTTTTATCCTTACATGCTCTAACAGCTTATATATTACATATATATAGCTGTAACAATATTACAGATATTAAAACCAAACATTGATAATCATGAAGTGAAAATATGTTGATTATAAGTTAATTAATATTATATTCAGTTCCATTTGGATTAGCTTTTTCACTGCAAGGAATTCTCATAAAGTAATACATTTTCTTGATTTGTTTATTTCACAATGATTGTGATGTTCTTTAAATATGCTATGCCGTAATTGTGATTCGCTTCAGTACAATACGCAAAAGGAGAAGGTTTACAAGACACAAAAGTGAATCTAAACCCAAGTAGCAGTTCTCAATTTGCTATGTTTTTAGGTAATGTTGCATTTGTCTTTATTATCCAATTTTATATCTCTATTTTAGAGGGTTATACATACATCTAATTGCTATTTTTAAAGTGCTCTCTTAATGCTTATTTTTAATAATTTAAAGAAATTACTAGCTGAAAACCTCAAAATACAATCTTTTCTTTAGAATTTTTTTGAGTTCCTTAATAGAGAAGATGCTTACTTTTTAAAAAAAATGTCATTCCTCTCAATTTCAAAATTGACACTCTTTAAAATGTTGTGCTTTGTTCTAATTTTATGTTATTTCTTAATAATTATAATCTGACAGCAGTCAAGAAAGAAGAAATTGGCTCCACTGTGTACATCCCATTTAGGCGACATAATTGGACCCGAGGTCCCTTATGTGTGTCACCGCAAACAAGTTATTTTATGCAAAAATTGTATCAAAAATCCTAAAATTTCTAGCGACCCCAGATGCAAGTCACGTGACCCTTATTTTAACAAACACTGGTTGAAGTTATGCAAAGAAACTGGTGCTCTCTAGCTTATCCAAAGGTTTCTTTTACCTGTTAGCAAAACTATTTTTTGGGAGCAAAGCAATTTTATTTATTTTTTAATTCCAATCACTTGAATTGCTTTATATAAGAGTTATGTTACTTAAATATCTCTTTAAATAAGTGCACAATTATTAAAAATTTTGCACAATTATTAATAACATAAAAATACATTTAATGAGGGCTGAGTGAGTGAATATTTTTGTCGCACTTTTTCGTTTATCGAGGACACGTAATTATGAGCCATGGTCAAGTGACGAGGACGACACCTGAAGTAACATCCCCACCCTTTCTAACTGAAGTTAAGTATGGTGTTTAAAACTTAAGAAAAAACATGTTAATTGAATTAAAATTGAATTAATACGTATAATAAATGAACAACAAACAAATGCTTTTAAAGAGAGGAATAAATATGGTGCTTGAATAATAATTTTTCAACATTTGGAATCAATTGTGTCAGGTTTAACTCTAAATCTCCTCGGTGGTATCCAGAACTTATTTCCCCTCTTTCTTTTTTGTTTTGGATATTGGCAACCATGCTGAAAAAGTAATTAAAAATTTGCTTACAATATTCCATAATTGGTGATAAATGACAGGTATGTCTTTTTAAAGCCAAAATTGCAGACATGATCTTTGTTTTTAATAAGATTTATGCTGTGGCTATTAACTCATACTTTTACTACTGAAGCCTGTTAGAAAAATTATTTTTATGGGAGCAAAGAAATTTTATTTACTTATTTATTTTTTGTTATCCCAAACAATGAGTTTCGGTCACTTTATATTTTTTAATTCCAATAATTTGAATTGATTTATATAAGAGTTACGATGTTAATTACATATGTTTTTCAATGACCACACAATTATTACAAATTTTGCAGAATTATTAATAACAAAAATACAACTTTTAATAAGGGTTGAGTGAGTGAGTATTATAGTCGCACTTTTTCGTTAATCGAGGACTTTTGGCAACCGATCTCCTAATTATGAACCATAATCAAGTGACAAGAATGATACCTGAGCTAGCCCCCCTCTACTAACCTCCACACCGCACCAACTGGAGGGGTTTTAACATAGACATGTGGGAGTGGTAGCCGAGTGATTAAGGTATCGGATCGTGGCTGGCCTTGTCACAAGTTCGAGCTCGCTACCACTAAAGACCCGCCGTGTATGGGAGCGATGCACGTTATATTTGTCGAGAGCTCAAAGGTCTTCCCGTTGGTGTGGTGAGGTAGTTAGGAGATAGGAGGTGCCCGCTCAGGTGTCGTCCACGTCACTTGACCATGGTTCAAAATTACATGGTCCGTCCCCAAAAGCCCTCTTGTAGCTAGCTGTACAGTGCGGCGTTAATATTCACTCACTCACTGACTATTCATCATTCCTGTGTAAGCCGAGATTCGAATAATTACGCATTCCTCGAATTCTGAATTACTTCGTTGATAAAAGTGTCGCATAACAGTACACCTGACATATTAGATAACAATAAGAGATCAGCTTCTATATAATATAAATGTAGGTTAAAACGATTTTTGTCTCAAAGAAAATTACAAACTCCTTTCTTAATTCATTTCAAACATATTGTTTAATTTTTACACGTGTGTGTGTGTTGGGTAACCAAATAACAGCTTTATTTAATGTGGTAACTCAGAAAATAGGCTACATTATGTGGTATCCTGTTTAAAAAAATGTAGATGGTAGAAATAAATTGTACTTAAATTTGAATTTCTGAATTGCCTTATAAGAAACTCTCATCAAGAACATAATAAGTTTCGATACAAGTCTTTAAAAAGAAAACGTCATTTTTCTGTGAAAATGGTCATTAGAGCACTTTTTCATAAATTGTTATAATCTTTTTTAACCACATTTCCATTTCTTATTTTGTAAATTAATGTTATTATTTCTGGTATTTATGAAAATATGACAAAACTGTGTACTAAGAATTCCATTTCAGACGTCATAAACTGGTTAGGGAAGCAACTGAAGACAAAAAAAGTATCTGGTGTCTCCCTCCACAATGGAGGGGGGAGGGAAAGAAGCCGAATATGTGGTTTTTACGACTGCTTGACCCGTTTGCCCTTCTTCACTGTTCAAAGAGGAATATTGCTCATCCTACAATATGCAAGAAAAACTTGTGCATTCTAACTGTTGATGTGTTTCCTTTAGTTGTTTTTGAAAGTAATTTCTACTCCTCCCAAAGAATTTTTTTTCCTCTTTTTTTTGTCATCCCAAAGAATCAGCTCGTTGGCTTCTTCATATTTTTAAAATCCAATAATTTGTTTTGATTTATAAAAGAGTTACTATGTTTATTAAATATCTTCAATGAACGCACAATTCAAAAATTATTAGTAACATAAAAATACATATACTAATAAAGGCTGAAATCTGTGCTTATAACAAAGTGTTGTTTATAATTTGATTAATTCAATAGTAGTTTATAATTTGATTAATTCATCAGTATATAATTTGATTAATTCAAGTGTTTAATATACATTTATTTGAATGTATGTAATGTATATGTATGTATATACTATGTTATTTTATTTAAAAGACCTATTTTAAAAATAAAACTATATAAATAATTAATTTAAATCCTTTTTCTTAGACATGATCTATAAAAAGATAATTACATACTTATCAAAAAAATTAAACCTTAATCACAGAACAGCTAACCATGAATAGCAGTACCAATAGTGTCAAAGAGATGTATGACAATTAGACTTATTCTATGCTGCATATGTAAAATAAAATTCAAGTTTTGATTCATACAGTTATTGATTTTAGTAACAACAATAATAATGATTTATTATTAATACCATTACATTGCAGTCAGAGATTAGCGCCTATATGATATAATTATAGGTTAAAACGATTTTTGTGTCTCATAGAAAATTACAAGCTATTTTACAACCTTCTTCAGTTAGAAAAAAAGGTATTAAAAAATTAGAGATTTACAGATATTATTAGTTTCTGTTTTGTGCCTTTACAAATTTTAAATGTGTTTTTCTCAGATTTTCATTTTGGAAGATATGAAAGGGTTTTCTATTCAATAAATTTTTTTTTCGGTTCAAGATAATTTTGAAGTTTTTTGAAGATACTTATATATATATATATATGCCTGTAAAAGTTTTATATAAATTTAGATCTGAGAACTCTCGCTAGTTTTTTGAAACATTTAAGTTAATATTTTTAAAATGTTCATATTTCTTTTAGGTTTCCAAATTAAAAAATATTCATGCTTTTTTTCGGATTATCTATAAGAACAATTATTAAAATTCAACAAGGAAACAGGTTTTCAATTCCATATCAACTTAAGGAAGTGTAATAAAAAGGAAGCTTAATTTGGAAATTAATTCGATGAATATAATATAGTTGGCCCTCCCCATTTTGCGAACCTCTATCTTGCGAATTTCTCTATTTCGTGAACTTTTTCCTGAAACGAAGAACATTTTATGATTTTCTTCGTCAAATAACCTCCTAATAGCTAAGTGCATTTTCCATTTATCGAACTTTGATTTTAGTTGGTTTTTAAACTATATTGAAAGATAAATCACCATTTCACGAAATTTTCCAAATAACGAACTTTTCTTCAGGTTTAGTGACGACTGTAATTTAGTGAAATTTTTGTCATATTTTCATGCGTATCGGAAATAATAACATTAATTTGTGAAACAAGAAATAGATGTGTTTGAAAACAGACTTATACAAACTATTTGTGAAAAAATTGCCCTAGGTTATTTCTTTAGAAAAGTAGCATTTTCTTGTGAAAGACTAATTGAAAATGATTATTTCCCTGATAAGTATTCTTACACAGCAATTTCAAATACAATTTGTATCTAAGATATGGGCAGAAGGAAATTTATTACATACCTATCAAACAAAAAAAAAATAATTTAATACGCTAAGACAAATAAAAAAGATATCTCTACAAAAATATAACTGGAACTCTATCAAATCCTTCCTCCAAAAATTAGAACTCCTTTCTAAATTCCATCTTTCTTCTTAACCGTATGGGCAATGTTTATGATACCCAAGAAAATGTAAATGTACTTGTTCATTTACTCGTGGATATCCCAAAATATTTGCACAGATTTAAAAAAAAGGACTGCGCACCCATTTCCAAGGCAATTCTAAAAGACAGCACTTTTACAACACTTTCTTTCTTTTTTGTTTATTTTACTGCAACTATGCATGCATTCTGAAACCGACTACATCTGTCAATCATTTCTTAACCACTCCTCGTTGTTATAGTAACGAAGGGTTATCTTTTTACAAACATTATCGCTTTGACGTCATCCGAGTTGCAAACAACGCCATCTGTTGGATAAAGGTAGTTTTTGAAAATATGGCCGTTGGCCTTAAAATGATGTGTATTGATTTTATGTGTCAGCAACCTTTTCTTGTTTTTTAATTTCAGTTTTCATAAATTTCACTATAACCCTTACTGTAACAAACTAGGTATTCTCTTGAGAAAGCTTTAGAAATGATCAATCTATAAAGTTTTAAGAAATTTTATATAATTCCTTTTTTTTTTCAAAATGGTCTTGAACTGGCCACAATGTAATTTGACTGCATTAATTGCAAAATCAATTAAAAACTCGATAGATTTTCTTAACTAATATTAATCTTAGTATAAAGTGGTTTGTTTTTTGAAAAATTATTAAAATAATTATTGTTCCTTGTCAACTTTTTATTAAGGTCTTATGACTTTTATACTTTTCAACCAATGGAAGTATACCTTAATTCAAGGGAAAAAAATAAACTTTATTCTAAAACACAAGGTTGCTTTCTGTAGTTCGGCAATTAAAACAAAATTTATTTTCCATAATTTTCATATTTCTTAAAATAATTCATATTTCTTAAATGTATCACTAAAATATTTGATAATTACAGTTGTTTTGTATAGCCATATTAGTTAATGAATATTTGATCTTGATTGGTTTGATTCAAAGAGCTCCTTTTCTTCATTGGTATTGGAGAAAACTTAATATGTTTATTACTGATTGGAAGTACAGTCGGACCTCCATTTTACGAATCTCTATTGTGTAAACTTTCTTGGAATCAAGATTATTATATATTGAAAGATGAATCTCTATTTAACACATTTTTCACGTAATGAACTTTTTTTAGGAATTTAGCAACTTCGTCAAGTAGAGGCCCGATTGTGGTATATTTTTTTTTAATGAAAATGTGCATTAATTCGTTTCTTTTTGTATTCTTTCATTTTGATTACAATTTTATGCTGTAATTTATTAGTTTTTTTTAAAAGTCTGATTTTAAAATGTTTTATTGTATTCAGGTATGAATCAACATTGCAATCACTATACAGCTGGCAGTAGTACAACTCCTGATACAGGACATTCCTCCCCTGATGGTAATATTAGTCAAAATTGTTCTGATGGAGAAGTTAATAAGGTTCCTTCCATTGGAAGTTTGGATGACTTAAGTATGAGCTGTAACACCTCAACTGATGAAGAT
The DNA here is from genome assembly GCA_019973935.1 of Trichonephila clavipes. Classification (NCBI taxonomy): domain Eukaryota; kingdom Metazoa; phylum Arthropoda; class Arachnida; order Araneae; family Nephilidae; genus Trichonephila; species Trichonephila clavipes. The sequence goes on from BMAU01013811.1 coordinate 95,054, forward strand.
ATTGACGATGAGGAGAAACGATAGCCATTGTGTAACATAATACTTCTAGTAACATCTCTTTATGTTTGATATTTGTTTAAAGTGAACATAAACTGTTTAGGTTCATCGTTAATTGAATGTGATTTTGTACATTATATTTGTGATTATGTCAGCACTTACAAGAGCTTATTTAAAAATTCAATAGCCAGATTCTACAGTTATGTTACAAAGCATCAATTTCGTTTCCCTTTTGTCATTTTATTGTAAAATGTGTAAATTATGTCAAATGAATGCCGAATTTTTTGTTATGTTGAGTTTTAAAATCCTTTTTAACTTTGTCTTTATGTATTGTAAAATTTTTTTAAATGTATATATTTTAAATTTTTAGATTGACTGTAAGAAAAAAAGGGAAAGTTTATATATTTTTTGCTACTTTTTATTTAGTATTGTTGTTAATGTTTGCTTTATATAATTTGTGAACTTTTAATTGGTTATTACCATTATAACATCAGTTTGGGTACAGATTAATAATTACATTTAATTTGTAATTTAAATTATTCTATCATCATAGATATTTGATATGTTTAAAAAAAATCGAAGAAGGAAATTGCTATGGGAAAAAAATGACAATTCAAGAGGACTGATAAGAAATTAATAAATTGCATTAAATTGCAAATTTACTATTATTGCCTAAAAATTCAGAGATGATTTTTAATGTATGCATTATTTTAAACTAATGTGTAGTATGTTTTATTAATTATTATTTGTGATTTTAATATTTTTATTCTTTTTAACAGTATTTGAAAATTAAAAATTCTTGTTTTATTATTACTAGGTCATATGAAATTAGTACCTTTTAAGTAATAAACTAACAGTTATCCATTGTAACTGTTTCAAAAAAAGTACTTCCATTTGTGAAGTTTAAATTTGCAATATATGAATCTTTGGAGGAAATTTTGTTTTCTTTGAGGAGGGGGGCTCTTAAATTAAAATGCAAAAATTGATTAAATATATATTTTTAAATTTTTTTTGAAGGAAAATTCTGTTTCCTGTTTTCATTTACTAATAAAAAAACGATGTAAATACAATAAAGCAATCATGTTTTAGAATTTTTGTATTATTTCTTAACTGTGTTCTAGACATATACATCTGTTGAATTTGTTTTATTGAATTTATACCTGTGTTATATTTTTTTGTTATCTTTATATGTTTTTGCATTTTCAAGTTTTTTGTATCTGTTTGATTTTAGTGAATATATATATATATATATATACCATATTTTAACAAAGATCTTAACAGGAAAATTTCCACCTGTTTTAAAACTTTTAAAAGTAGTGATTAAATTTCAAATGGTGATTCTAGCAAAAATTGTAAATCTCTGTAGTTTTCCTATTTATAATATAAAATAATAATAGTAATCAGATATAAAAATTGCAGCTGTCAATTTTCATCTAAAATTATATAAAAACATTTAATACTTTGGAAATCTACTTTATCTCCTGGCAAATCTAAAAACTTTTAAGATGTCATGTGCAGATATTGTTGTCACTGAATTATACTATTGCATTCCTCAAATTTTTGATTTCTGACAATTTTACTTTACATTAAAAATAAGCTGAATTCACTAAAAGTGAGCACCATCGTATAAATTACATTTTCACATGAGTTTTATTTAAAATGTTGTATGTTCTTTGGGGATTTTCAATATATTTTAATTAAATAAATGTTATTTTTTTTTATGTATTTCTTTCCTAATATACTATGAAATAGTTGTAAACCTTTTTAGATTTTGGGTTTGTTGAATTGATGTCTTAAAATCTTAAATAATTACCGAAATTTTATTCATATTTTTTCTACTGCTGGTTTCTTTTCAGTTATTAATAAATGAGTATTTACATTATTTCTGGAGTTAAATGATGAATCTGGAACATATTAAGTTAAAAAGTTTGAGTCAAAATTCTCAATAAAAAATTTAAAATTTCTAACATTTAATTAAAATTGATTTGTAAAAATTCTTCAAGTCATATTTTTATTAGTCACAACCCGAATGCTTTCTGAGTTGAGTAGTTTATTTGCTATTTTAAAAAGCTATTATTGGGAATATTTTATTAAACAAATTAATATTTTTTTCTATTTTGTAGATTTATGCTTTGATGTTTCTAAGTAATATGTAGTATCTTAATTTTCATATAATTATACTTCTAAAGAGAGAATTATATTCTATTTTTTGTAAAATGGGAATTTTATATTTGTAAAAATGCTTTACTAAAATACTAAGATCTGCTAAAAAAATGTTTTGAATTTATAAACCATTTAGTTATATATTGGCAATTAAACAAACAATCAATGTTCTTTGGTACTTCTTATGTACCAAAGGACATTGATGTACGTCTTGAATGATGTATTAATGAGGATGTCTTATGTATCTCTTATTTCAAAAAGGATTAAAAATAAAATTTTTCACTGAAAATTAATCAATGTCATTGCTAATAAATCCCTTAATGGTGTAATTTGTGTGGAAGAATTGTCTATAATATTTCTAAAAATATTAACATTGAATCATAAAATAATTTAAGTCGCATCATAAAAGTAAGTTAACTAGCATCATGCTTGGACTTGATCAGAAATATTATTGATTTTGGTTGCAATTATCTTGCACAGCATGATTTTGTCAATATAAAATATAAGGATTAAATTAAAGGTAGAGAAACGCGCGTTAATATATTATTTTGTATTATATAAACATGTAATAAAGCACAGAATGGATTTTAACTGAACATTTTTCAATGCATCTCACAGACAAATGATGTCAATTAATTGATTACATTGTATGTTGAATATGCATTTGTTTAGTTCTTTGTTTTTTTTAGCTCATTCATTTTGTTTCTGCAATTTCCATTGAGTTTTTAAGAGAGGGAAAGTAATTAAAGTTATTAATCTTTAAACTATTCTTTGTAAATATAGGTTTATTAACATAATAAACTATCGATTTCAGTTTTAAATATGATTAAATGATGCTTACATATCATGTTAAAATTTGTGTTGATGTTTGGGAAATATGTGTAAAAAGAATTTGTAGTATTGTTCTACATTTTACATCTTATTTTGTTTGATTAATTAACATTACAAATCAGCTTTATTTCAGATTTTTTTTACATAAAAATAATTTTTTAAAATTCCTTTTCTTGTAAGCTGTGTTAAAATAAGTATTTTTCTCTTTGGTGATCTATAAATTAAAAACTTTTTCATATCGATTGCGAAAAAAATATTTTTTCAGAAAACGAAAGAAATTTATAATTTTCAATCATTTTTAAGAAATTGAAGTTTGAATTTAATAGAATTTTTAAATTTCATTTGCTATGTTTATGTGACCTTCTAATGCATGTATTTTGTGCCCGTATGTATAAAAAATTCAAACATTTAAGTTTTATTTCTTCTGAAATTACTACTGTGATTTTTTATGCATGTATTAATTGTGTCTTAGAGTTTCAAGAATAGTTTTTGTCCTGACATTTTTAAAGATGTATTTTAAAGAAAAGAATTTGCTCACTTGTATTGTGAATGTAATGCATGAAAAAGCAATAAAAAAATACTTTTAATAAATGTCTTTTAAGAATTTGTCATTCACTTGTAGGAAAAAAAATTTGTCTTGCTGCAACCCCATAATGTTTTATGTGGTTCTGACAATTGTATCTGCATGAATATATATTTTAATAGAAAGCATGAAAAGAGAAATTCATTCAAACTACTAATATATTTTAATTGTTGATTTAGTAATAATTGTACTTCACTCATTTTACTGGGCTGCTACTTGTTAAAAGTTTGTGGCTAATGGTTGTTTTTATATTGCTACTCATTTCTTCAACATCTGTATCTGCTTTAATATCTAGTCGTACTGTTATGTTTAAAGGTATTCAGTATTCAAAACGACATTTTTTATGTCATTTATATTTTTTAATTCAGCTTTCTTTCTTTCTTTTTTAAAAGTAGAATTTGTCTCTTCTATGGTATTTTCTGATACTTCAGCATGAATCTGTGTGATTATATTTCCAAATTTTTATAGCTGTTTGTACATAACCTAGCTTTGAGATTTGGAAGTTTGTCAATTAGGGAAAAAAAGCTCGATTGTAACTTGTAATAAGTGATCAGAATGATCAAACTATTGTTATTGTAAAAAGTTTTAATGATCTTTGCATTTTGTTAATAAAATTAAATTTATTGATAAGTTGCATTTGTGTTATAACAAAACTTATTGTTCCCACACATTTTGAAATTTTTTTAAAACAAAAGTGTAAACATTTTTATATGGAAAAAAGTTAATAGAATATTACTATGATAGGAGATATATTATTTTAAAAAATGGTAATATATATATTAAAAACGCAAATACAATAAGCTGTATTGTGAAATCTGACGCACTTATTTACATATTTTAAAAATTTTTAGGGTTATAAAATAATAAAAGTTCAATTAAAACTTTGAATAAATAAATTTTTGGCAATAGATTTATATATTGAGTTTTGTATATGTTATTTTATTTAATTTAAAAGCCAGATGATAATATATATTTTTAAAAAAATACATGTATTGTGTCACTGGCATAGATAGTTCTGAATGGGCCCCGTATCAAACCTCCTTCAGGGCCCTCTTTTTAGTAATGAAAGGCCCTGTTAGTGGTGTTATTGTTACATATGTGATGGGGCCCCTACATCTTGGAGGTCCCGTATCATTGGTACGGCGGTAGCTACGCCCCTGTATTGTGTATTGCAAGGTCTGTTCAAAAAGTATCTAACATTGAATTTTCCCGTGCACAGTAGAGATTTTAAAGTGGCGCCATTGTGCACAGTGGGAGCTGTCAGCTCAATGCACACATGCATGAATTTTTTCCCTTCATTCCAGTGTACCAGTCGTTTCTTGCAGGCAGTCGAGTGGTCAAAATTGCTATTGAATTTTTCATTATACTTAACACAATTGAAACAATTTGAAGAACAATTATTGTTATCGTGGGCAGCAGATGCTCCACAGTTAAGGCATACAATTGGTGAAGAGCAATATTTTTTTGAGTGACCAAAAAGGCCACTTCGAAAACTTTGCCTAACAGAAGTGAAAAAGTTAATTTTAACTCTTTCGAAGCAGAGATGAAGGAAACCTGAATTAAAATTAAAGTGTTTGGGGTCAACTTATATGACCCAATATGATTAGACCTGGAAGAAGTAATTAAAAATATTTTAAAATTTTCATTTTTTAGTTTAATGGCATTGTGCAACGACTCCTAATCATGAGATTTGTCAACATTATGGATAAATATCTGAGGTCTTCTAAAGTGGGACCTACGAATGTTCAGATGTTGTACAGATTCAATACTTTTTCATTCTTTTTTTTAGAAATCGACATCGGAATCCTTTGATAGTTGAATGGAGATTACTTTTTTCGAGTTATTTGTGATTTAAATAACAAGATGGGCTTGACGAGGCAAGCAGTAACTTTTTTGTACTTCTGATTATCCGGAATGTGAGCGAGACTTGAGCGTAGAAGGGACCGGAGAGGAGCAGGACGTTCAACCGCGGGTCGGATGTTATGTGCGAGGGTAGAAGCAACTTGGGCTTAGGAGAGATGGGAAGATCCTACTGCAATGCGAGAAACACTTCCCATGGGTTTACGAGTGAGTGAGTTAATATTTACGTAGCACTGTTCAGCTACTTGAGGGCTTTTGGCGATGGACGACACCTGAGCTGGCATCCCCTCTCCTAACTATCACACACACCAACGGGAGGACGTTTGAGCTCTCGACAGATTTAACGTGCATCGCTCCTCTACACGGTGGGTCTGCAGCGGAACTCATGACGCGCCTGCCAAGAGTCCGATACCTTAACCACTAGGCTACCGCGGCCACTCCCATGGTGTTACAGCAGGAATCAATGTTCGTGGAATATTTTAAGAGAAGTTCGGAATTTTCATCTATAGAGGAAGAAAACTTTTAATAAATCGATCGTTTCTTTAGCTTTTTCCCTGAGGCCACTGACCAAGCGATCGAAGCATCTCTGAGATTCTTCGAGACGACCCTCAAATTAGGATATTTGACTCTCCAACACAGAAACGTAGGATAATGAAAGGCCGTCGTTTAACCGTACGAGACTGCTGAAAAAAAAAAAATACGGATCAGTACAGGTACTCCACGTGCAATTTTGCGTTATCAAGTTCAGAGTGGTTGCGAAATTTATTCCCAATCTTCTGTTGGTGGAATAGAAAGATTTTCCTCTTGCAGTTGCACAGGACCTAGTGTACACTATTAACGCTGAACCTGGCTTCTTGTGACTTCTGGCTATTCCTGAAAATTAAAATGCCATTGAAAGGGTCCCGTTTTATGAGTAGATTTGAGATGAGATAAGGTAGAATGCGACGGCGGAGTTGAACACCAATCCAAATAATAATAATAATAATAAATTCCAGACGTGATTTCGGCAGCAGAAGGCATGCTGGACTAAGTGTGTGAAGGCGCAAGGAGCCTACTTTGAATTTGATTAGGATCCTAGTCCCCCGCAAAGCAACTAAGATATTTTTTCTGGCCAAAGATCGAATACTTTTTGAACAGACCTCTTGTAAAGGGTGTTTTTTTAGAGGTATAGAACTTTAAATTGCAATAAAACAACGATGTATTATTCGATTGAAATGAATTTTTTTTTATTCGAAAGATAATCTTGTGGCATTATATTTTAAATATGATTTCTGGCATATGACTGCCATGGCTGGCTCGGATGTAGTCCAATCTGGACGTCCAATTTTCGATGACTTTTTCCAACATTTGTGGCCGTATATCGGCAATAACACGGCGAATGTTGTCTTCCAAATGGTCAAGCGTTTGTGGCTTATCCGCATAGACCAATGACTTTACATAGCCCCACAGAAAATAGTCTAGTGGTGTTAAATCACAAGATCTCGGAGGCCAATTCACAGGTCCAAAACGGGAAATTAGGCGGTCACCAAACGTGTCTTTCAATAAATCGATTGTGGCACGAGCTGTGTGACATGTTGCGCCGTCTTGTTGGAACCACAGCTCCTGGACATCATGATTGTTCAATTCAGGAATGAAAAAGTTAGTAATCAGGGCTCTATACCGATCACCATTGATTGTAACGTTGTGCCCTTCATCGTTTTTGAAGAAGTACGGACCAATGATTCCACCAGCCCATAAAGCGCACCAAACAGTCAGTTTTTCTGGATGTAACGGTGTTTCGACATACACTTGTGGATTAGCTTCACTCCAAATGCGGCAGTTTTGTTTGTTGACGTAGCCATTCAACCAGAAGTGCGCTTCATCACTAAACAAAACTCGCTTATGAAAATCGGGAACAGCGGCAATCTCGTTTTGGGCCCATTCGACGAATCTACGCCTTGCTTGATGATTGTTTTGATGAATTGCCAAACTAAACTGAGAATAAATCACTTGACAGCTGTTAAATTGGTCGCCATCTTGGAAAGTAATGCCAACTTAAACTTCTATACCTGGAAAAAAAAACACTCTTTACATGTATCAATTAAGAAGTACTGTAGTTTTCAAGTACCAAAAAATATTAAATGTTAAAAAAATTTGGAGAGGGATAAAATAATAACAATTCCAATGTTTAGCTATGCAATTTTTTTTCTGGGAAGTCAAAGCTTTCATGTTTTAAGTAGCAATTGAGAATAATATAAATCACAAAATAATAATCGTCTAGTAATACAGTGATAATCATAATGTATTCTTTGTGGGAAGGAGGAAGAGAATTTTTTTTGTTGCATAAATTGTTTTTATTTACAAACAAATGTCTTTGCTTTAATATTATAAAGAATTGTTCTCTTCAATCAAATACTAGGTTATTTATTTGTAGCTGATATTTCATGTATGTTCTAAAATGATAGCGAATCCTGAATCGAAAATTTTTAGTATGCTTTTCTATGTGGACAAATATATATATATATATATATATATATATATATTTGTTATTTTGTGATGCATTTAAATTACATAAAAGGGCGATTTAGTAGTGAATAAAAAAGTAATGAGTAAGTGAATATTAAAAAAATAATACCCATGATTAAGAGAGAGATGTTGATTTTTTGTTAAAATGCTAAAGCCCACCAATAAAAACAGAACTTATAAATGATTTCATTTGTTTTAAGGGGCTTACTTCTATCTATTTGTTAATATAGGCCGCGGTATCCTAGTGGGCAAGGTCACGGACTCGTGGCTGGTGTGTCATGAGTTCGAGCTTGATACTGCTGAAGACCCTCGGTGTAGAAGGGGGCCTTTTCACGTTAAATCTTTCGAGGCTAAAACGTTCTCCTATTGGTTAGTTAGGAGAGGGGGTGCCAGCTCAGTTACCGTCCTCGTCACTTGACCATGGTTCCAAATTACGAGGTCCGTCGTCAATAGCTTACGAGCAGCTTTATAGCGAGATGTTAACATTAACTCTCATTCATTTATTTATATTTACAAAGTGTCCTGAAACTGAGCGATAAGTGGACACGATGTGAAAGGTTGGGTCAAATCTATTCTGAGAAAATTCCCCAAGTGCTGGAGAATTTTTTTTTTAAGTGACGTCGAACACATTTTTGAAAGTGTGGAAAATTAACATTCTCCATCAGATCATTAGCAACAGTAACCACAAATTTCCCGATTTTACAATGATTTTTTTCACTAACGTCATCTTATACAGCCGTACTATTAATCACAGTCAGAAGTCGGACTAAAACATTTGCTGGTTTAATTAAAATTAACGTAGTTTTTGTGAGTCGGGGTTTAAGAAAAAGATACCATCTAACTTTGACTCTCCATAAAAAGAAAATTATTACACAATTTTTCTCAAAAGGTGGCCCATTTAGTTAAGATTCCAAAATGGTACATCACTTGTTCTTTTCTAAGCATAACAATCACACAGAATTCTTCAATTTGCAGAACATCTTCATTTTAAAAACACCATGTGTTGATATCTTCCATCACATCATTAGGTAATGTGATCTCAAATTCCACAATTTAACAGTGATTTTTTCACTAACGTGATCTTTCATAGCCATGCGATTAATCACAGTCACCAACGAAGCATAACAGAGAATTGTCCACACATGCATAAATGGGCTCATCGTAATTATCCAAGTGCCAGGGAATTTTTAAAATTTTTTTCCAGAACAGGTATGACTCCAACTTTCACCTCGTTCCCGCTTGTCGTTAAGTTTCGGGACATCCTGCACATATTAAGGGAGGGAACAAATTTGAGCCTTTAGCACCCTTTATTTATGACTTCATAATTTGTAGTACTTATTAAAAATCCTTTTCCATGAATTCTGACAAGAGATTTATACAGTGATTCTCAAACTTGTTTCAACGCGATAAATTTTTGTTCTGATTTCGGCTATCGCAAAAGTGCTGGCTTTGCATTTCAATGCGTGGCTAGTCCAATAATGTAATTGCTCCCCCGCACAGTGGGGCAAATAGGCTCAAAAGCTGCCAAAAATTAAAAAAAATATAAAATACTTTCAGGATACTGACATAGATTACATAGTTAGAATACTAACTTAAGTACTATTTGACAGTATTTAAATGCCCCATAACAAACCTGGTTTTTTACTGTTGTGAAGTGTACTTACGTCTTGCAGTCTGAGCTATTCAGTATTAATGACTTTCGGGCAACTTTATTGAATGTGTCTATTTTCGGGAACAAAAAAAGAGTAAAAAATTAATTATTGAATAAATAGTTAACATTAATTAATAAAATTAACTATTAATTACAAATACTTAATTAAATTTTGCGTACTATACACAAAGTATTATAATCAATCGAAAAAAAACAAGTGCTTTGGGGGGTCCCCTTTTGTGCGTCACTGATACGTACACTTTTCTTTCATATCTGTAGAGTGTTCATCGAACTATTCGGATTCAATTTTGGAGCAATGGCACATGCTTTTCTAAAGGATGAAGTCCCCAGTGCAATCCTGAAGATGAATAAATGGAAGCACATGAAATATATTTGTAACCTTAATTTATGAATGACAATTTTATTCAAATAAAAAGTAGGGCTTTAATTATAACCCTCTTTTCAGTGGCGTAACGTACACCCCCGCAACCCCGCATCGCGGGGGGACCCAGGGCTCTAGAGGGTCCACAGCCTGATTATCGCCAAGTACCTACCCTTTACAAAATACAACTTAGGACACAAAACCTGACTTTGCAGGGGGGCCCAAGTGTTCTCAGTTACGCCACTGCCTCTTTTATAACTAAATTTATGCGTGTTACTGTTAAGGTGTGAGTAATTCAGTTTTTCATATTTTAAAAAGGACAGTTTGAAAGCACATTAAGGTGTGTTGGAGACCTAAAAGCATCTTAATATGACAATTCTGAGATTTTGACATTTTCAAATTGTATATAGATTTTACCCTTTCTAAAAATACCTTACTTTAACCTCTAGGGAAGTGATTCCCAAAGTGATCTCTATAGACCCCCAGGGGTCTATGACGACCCGCAAGAGGTCCAAGTCAGCGAAAAAATAATTTTGGGGTCCATGAGTTGTAAATGGTGGTCTACGATAGTGGTTCAAAATAAACCAGGTCGTGACTTTAATTTTAAAAGGAAATTTAATCCAGCAGATTTATTCACTAAATTTAATGAAGTTAATTTGCAGTTACAAGGTGGCAGCATAAATTTTATTAAAACGAGGACCACATTTCAGTCTTTCTAGCCGGAATTAAGCTAAAGGAGTAAAACTTTGGACGTCCCAAATTTCTCTATTTGCCACAGACAATCGCTCAGGAAAATGACACGTTAACCTACGTTCAACACTTAATCTCCTTTTTTAGATTTTGAAACTAGGTTTGAGATTGCTTAGACTATGGTTATTACCAAAGTAGGCAATGAATTCATATGGTCACTTTGAAAAAAAAAAACCAGATTACAAGAATTATGCACTAAGAATAGTCACTAACGAAGATTTCGAAAGTTTCGAAACGTGTGTCAACAATTTTGGCTTTAAAAAGATATACCAGTTATTTATTCCATATTATGAGAATTATATTATCTTGAGAAAGTTTTTAATGATTTTTCCGTTTGAGAAAGAGTTTCTCAGCGTGCCTGCCAATCTCAAAAAAAAAAAAAAAAAAAAAAAAAAAAGACCGTGGACACACATTATTAACCGAGAAAATATTTAGGGTTAAACCTGACAAGATTGATGCCAAAATTTGAAAATTTATTATTGCTTCCCCAGATTCATCCCTCCCATTATTCACATCCACTAACACATTTATTTGTTGCTCAGTTATTTTATATAACAGTTATTTTATGCATTAATTACATTTTAATTTAATTAATTAACATATGTTTTTTAAAATTTTTAAACACTATACTTCACTACAGTTAAAATTTTAAATCTTTTAAGGTATACGACTACGTTCGAAACCGTGATTTAAAAAGAGCGTATAAATGGATAATTTTCTTGATTTTTAGAGTCATTTGGATTAGAGTATATGTATAAAATTGTTTGAAGAATAGTATTAAAATAAAAAATTGTTTTGACAAAAAAAGGGACTTAGTATTACCTGTTTTCAAAACATTCTCTTTTGATGAAAAATGCTAATATAATCATAATATTGTGTTTAAATAAAACATAGATTTCTTCAGAGGGCTTGAACTACGATTTTTGAAAAAATCGCTTTATTTTTAGTGTTACTACCAACTGAAATAACTATATTGGTGTTTTTTACTTAAAATTTCTCCACTTTGTTGTATTAAAATATGGATAAATACCCTTCTAAGTGATATATTTCAAAAATCCTTGTTCAAACTCTGCACGGTGATCTGAGCTATATATAGGCAAAATATAATTATTATAGAAGCATTTATTATTAAACTAGAATGTTTTGAAAATGGGAAATTCTCTGTGCATTTTTTGACAAGATATTGCATTTATAAAATTTTTTACTATAATAATATTCTAAAAACAATTTTATACATGTATTCTAATCTAAGTGACACTAAATATCATTATCTATAAATTATCCATTTATACTCTTCTACAAAACAACAGTTCCAAATATAGTCGGATACCTTAAATTAAGTAGCTCTATACCTGCTGTCAAAAACACATTTAAGTTGATGAATTTGCAAAAATTTAATATCAGGAAGGTAGGGGTCTACCCCAAACTGAAAAACCTGTCAAGTGGTCTATGAGGCAAAAAGGTTTGGGAACCTCTGCTCTAGGGTAATTAGAAGCTCTTAAAACCTATTTTTAAATAATCATTGAAACTGGGCCACGCCCATTTAAATGGCGAAAAATGTAAACAAAGTATTTTGTTTTTGCTTAAAAGCTGAATGAATGATGGAAATTAAAGCATTTAATCCAAAATTGCTAAAAAAGTGCTTACATGTAGGTACACAAAATCCCAATGAAAATGTAAACAACGTAATATGATTTCGTGTACCGAAGAAAATATTAGTACAAATAGAAGTATTTTCATTCGGTATATATGAAGCAATTTCATCTTTTAGTATGGGAAATGTATCAAAACCAGAAATTTTGTGAAAACTTTATATTGAGCCTGGTGATTACACGGTACTGGCAATGGAGCGCCTCGACAAACAGAGGCTGTTAAAGGCTAAATGCTCATGTTTATAACAAAGGAAGTTAGGAAAGAAAAAAAGACTTAAAAGGAGAAGAGAGAAAAGATAATGAGTTTCAAAAAATGTTGATCATTTGGAGTATGAGAGGAATAATTTAATAAAAAGTAATTAAACACTAAAGTTCATTTATCTCAAAATGTAAATTTTTGATGTTCAGTGTATTTTTTCTGAGAAAAAAACGTTCACAGGTATGTAAAATTTTTATGACATATTCATAATGTTAGTTAATATATAGTAAAATGATATTTTTGTAAAAAACTCAAAATTTTATTTTCTACAAATCTTTTGCTGTAAAAAATGGATCAAACTTCACTATATGTTTGATGAAATATTTTATGAATTATTAAAAAATTCAAAATTATATATAGCTAAAAGCTCATTTCAGTATAATGAGAAAGGTGTATTTAAATTGTATGTAAAATTTCAAACATGTACGTATAACAGATTTTCAGAAAAGGTACATCGAAAACAACCAATTTAACATAGTTGGCTTAGAGATTTCCAACTCCTCTTAAAGTCTATCAAAATCACATGATAGGAGATGAGATCTTGAAAGAACCAAGAGTGCTGACACCCAACTCAGTACCAATACCATTTATTTCAAAAAATATTTCGCCCTCATGAAATAGTGGATGCAATTATCATTTTTTAAAGCATGTAATAAACAATTTCATACATTGCTGAAGAATTGTGTATATTATTGATTAACAGTTAGACTGCAAAATAATAATAAAAAAACATTGAGTTGTATATTGCAGTGTACAAGGATTGTATTTGTAACCATTACAAAAGCACGCAATGAAATTATTTATTGCAATTAAACTAATTGGAAAAAGTGCAAAATTACAAATAAGAGCATTAGGTTAATGTTTGACACGCCTCCAATCCTTATTTAGTCTTTTTTTGTTCATTGCAAGTAAACTGGCATCTAGAAAATACTGTTACACGGTCATTTTTTTATTTCCAATTGAAAAAATTTTTTTTTTTGACATGGTAGCAGCTAATATTGATCTGAGTCAGTGGCGTAACGTACACTTCCGTAGTCCCTGCATTAGGGGGTAGCCCAAGATTTTAGAGGGCCCAAAGCATTGATGTTATGGTTTTGAAATCTTTTAAAAAATCCGGCTTGGGGATCCTAAACCTGACTTTACAGGAAGGCTTTAATATTTCCCGTTACGCCACTTATCTGAGTCATTTGTTCTCATCTTGACATTTAAGTGTTACGATATGGACTCCTGCATAGACATCAGGGACGTAACTACCACCATATCAACCATATCAATGATACGGAGCCCTCAGGGATCTCATATCTAAAAAGTGGCCCCGAAGGTATTTTGACATAGGGTCCACTTCAGAAATAGTTACGTCAGTTATAGACATGCTTCAAAAGGATTTTCCTTCTCATGGACTTGATGGCCCAAGAGCAGGGGTGAGAAAATAGCGGCCCGTGGGCCATATACCATCTGAGCAGAGTTTTTTGCATCTCATGAAGATCCGCTTTGAATTGAGATTTCTTTCTCGTGCGCGACCATTCAGCTCGTAAAACCGACTTCTTTTAATCCTCCATGAGAAAGACAAACTATGTGGAAGTGTTTCTTCTACGAGTAGAGATCATCTGCAGTGTTTGGAGGCAGGGATATCCTAAGACTTCTAGGAGTCCTTGATTCTTACGCAAAAGTAGACCCTGGGACCCTACACAAATGCAGGTTCCACCTAAGGCCCATAAAAGTAGACAGTGCATATCATACGTTGTCAAATACTCGTACAAAACCGAAACAAATAAATATGCATGACTTAAAACCGCACAAACCGGCTCAACTGACTGCCATCTTTATACTGAATGAGAACTGATGGTGTATGGTAGAAAGTCTTGATCTATACATGGACAACGGTCATCACATGGAGTCAGTTGATATATTGTCTGAAATTCACAGTTTTTCGAAGAATACAACCCGAAATAACATTTGACTGTTGAAATTATTCGAATCATGATCTTAGTAAGACTGAGTCGAAAACGTGAAGAGGCCCTTATTGTGGCCGAGGTCCTGGTCCAGTCAGCCCCTGTCCTTAAGATGTCCTTGCTTGGAGGACGATGTCACAGGAAGGTTTCAGGATTTTAAGAAAATTGAGACTATAAATTCAATTTACTCTCAAATCTCATTGATGCTAATATTGATACGGCATATGAGGAACTATGGCTTGAACTTATTGACTTACAATCAGATCACAGTGTGAAGGAAATGTTAAATGCCATGACATTAATTGTCTTTCCCCCAAATCTTTGTTTTCTGAAAAATTTCTATGTATGAAGAAATTTTCTGGGAAAGGAATCTTTATGTGTTTGGGTCGGCATATATTTGTCAGCGAAATTTTTCTTGTATGAAGATCAACAAGCCAAAATATAGAGGCAAGCTGGCTGACTTAAACTAATAAGCTGTGATGAGAGTTTCAAAAAAAGTGATCTCTCTCCTGATTAAAAACAAGTAATATAAATTTTTTTTAATATCAAATCCTACTTAGGTTAACAAAGACATATTTTTTCGATTATTAAATTTAATTAAGGAATTAATATTTAAAAAAACTGTATTAACAACATGAGTCATCCACTACAAGTTTAAAAAAAATGTATTTGAACTTCAGTAGATGAATAAAATTTTTTTTATTAACGATTGAAAATTTGAACAAGATATATGTATATATATATAGGGAGTGAGAGAACTAGTAATAAGAATTGTGAAAAATTTCAAATGAGTGTGATAGGGTACATTTGTCTCATTAAACTGATTCTTAAATTACACGTACTACCTATAGATGATATGAAACTAGCACATTCAATGAATTGCATAAAACTGCCACTATTTTATAAATTATCTTTATTGATTTTTTATGGTACAATTTATACCTTTTCTGATATGCAAAGTTAACTAATGAATGCAATCATTTTTAAAAGGTGCAACCCTTCGGTATCCTCCTCTCCCACAATGTGGCCTTTTAGTCAAAACAATTGTTCACACCTGCCCTGGAGTAACTTCAAAATGCGACGTTATGAAAAATTCAATCAATCAATTCTCATGAATCTGATACGATTTTTCTCCTCGTTCTTTTTCAGATTCAGAACTTTGAGAAATTTTGTATCGTGGTGCCATCTATGAAATGTTAGAATAATGAAAGTTCAAAAAAGATTGTTTCACAATAAATACATATTTTAAAAAAAACAATAATATTTTTTCACTCATACATTTTATATTTTCTATAAACAAACATATTGTTTCATTTAACTATTTATTCCAAAACAGTGATATGTTTCAAAATAGAATATAAAAACATAATAGAAACCATAAGCAACTCTAAACATAATAGAAATTATATAATAGAAAAAGTAATGCAAAAAGTTTAGATTTTTTTTTTAAATTCTAAAAAAAGAAGTTAAGCGCTGTAATTTATGATTTAAGGGAATTTATAGAAGTGGTTAAGCAAGTGAAATATTTCATAATCATATAATGGTAAAGAATTCAAAATATATCTTTAAAAAAACTAAAAAAAAATTATTCTTTATTTACTGCAAACGATTTTTTTCGTATTTAAACTGATATGAATCCATTTTTGAAATTAATATATACTTAACTAATTCATGGAGGAATTATTATATTCATATCGAAATCACATAAAAAGAATAAACATAGGGAAAATATTCTATAAATTCAAAGGTCTTAATCTTCCCTGTCTTTATTTCTATACAGTTTAAGTAAAGGTATCAATAAATCTTGATACTTATTAACTTTACAGGATGGAAAATTTATCAACTGCCACAGCCAGTGACTTGACAAAAAAAATGAAGAATTTTATGTTGGCCTTAGTTTTTGTTTCATTTTAGGTTATATTTTTGTTCAATGTATTCATTGATTTATGCAGTTTTAGTTAAAAATTATTTTGTAGATTTCGATGAATACTTTTTTTAATACTTTTTGTACAGCTACGTATAATTAATTCTTTTCTAAAGACTAGATAATTTCATGAAACTTCTGCAAAAGTTAGAACATTGTAATATTTTTGATATTGAAAAAATTATCTTTATTGCATTATCAAACCTTTAGAAATGGATCGGCTTTTAATTGCTTATATATTTATATGTAACATTCTTATCTGAATGGAAACCCAACAGAACGTTCGTGGTTCTACAAAAGTGAATACTTCATGTGTACGATCGCGTTGTTAAGCCTTTTTACTCCCCAGAGATCAGCATAACCAGAAGCATTCTCCGAGATTTGTTTAAAATTTATGTCTTACCACAAATTGATGGTTTGGAAGCTGTAACTGGGAATGCCATCGTCTTCACGCAAAATGGAGTTCTACCTCATTTCTTCTTATCTGTGCGTGAAGTTTTAAATGAGAGGATCCCCAACTCATGGTTGGGACGAGATGGTCTAATTCAATAACCTTCACCAGTGGTCTTAAGGCTTAATCAACCTTTTAGGAGACCTATTAGGAGTTTTGGGGGAACCCTATCGAACACTTAGAAGAATATATCGCAAAAAATACTGAATGTATATCTATTAGGTTTGTGTGTTTTAATATGATCTTCAGTGTTCAAACAGTTCTTGGTTGGATCATTTTATTAAACATGAGGTGACAACGTCATCTTATAACAGCAACAACACAAGCAATGACAATACCGTTACAATATACAGTTAACAACGTACACATACAGTTACAATTATCATGACATCCCCCTTTAAGTTATTAATCATATTACATAGCCATTCAAATAAGATGGTGGTTTACAAACACGCTTACTTCTTCTTTGGACATTACAATCTGACTCGTTACAGTTCTGCACATTTTGAGGATTTACCATTGCTTCTGAATCAGAATGGTAAGTACTTATATTTTTGGGATCTGTTCCCATATTAAAGGGTGTGTTTGATTTTCTTATGTTTTCTATTACGTCTTAAAATATTGCCAGACTGATTTTTAACAAAATATGACCGAGGATGCAATTTATGCTTTGAAACTATTTCAGCCGGTTCCCAAGTTTTGTTTTTAAAATTTAATATTCTGACATTCTCTTCTTGCTCAAGTTCAGGTAATAGATGAGCAGTTCTGTCGTAATCTTGCTTTTGAATGTTTTGCCTTTTTTTCAACTTTTCTCGGATGTTATTATAAATAATTCAGCTTTTAATAATTAATTTGAAATTGGTAATTTAGTTTTTAATCTGCGATTAAACTTCATTTGAGATGGAGATTGATCGAGACCAGATATTGGGGTGTTTCTATACTCCATTAAACCTACTAAATAATCTGTTCTATCTTCCCTTGCCTTTCTCATAATGCTTTTAGCAATTCCTAATACTTTTTCAACCATTCCATTACTTGAGGAGTAATGAGGACTAATGAATGCATAGTTAAAATCCCAATCATTTGCAAACTTTTTATAAACATAACTATTAAATGGTATATTATCTGATACTACAATATTGGAACAACAAATCTAGAGAAAATTGTTTTAAGTTTAATTATTACCTCATCTGCACTTTTATTTATAAGTTCAGGAATTTCAATCCATTTTGATTAATAGTCTATTACAACTAGATAACTTATATTACCTAAATCCATTATATATACATCTAACTTTTCAAAGGGTCTATTGGGAACTGTATGAGGTTTTAATGGTTATTTACGATTAGCTTTTTAAAAATTTTCCATATTACACACTCTGATACTAATGTTTCTGTGTCAGAGTTCATCCCTGGCCAATACATTATTTCTTTAGGTCTTTTCTTACTTTTCTCTATCCCAAAGTGAGCCTCATGAATTAGTTATAGCATATCTTTTCTCAAACTTTAGGGTACAATTAGTTTTTCTTTGCTGAATAACAACCCTTCTTGAATATGAATGTTATTTTTAATTTTATAAAATGTTTTTACACTATTGTCCACATTTTTGTAAGACTTAGGCCAGCGCCCTCTTTGATATATTTAACACAACTATTCGTAATTCTAGATCTAATTCAGTTTCTTTTTTAAATTATGCTAGTCTCTTTTAACTTATGGTTAAATGTTTTGAAATAGTATGCACAATATTCAGCATTTCAGGATCATCCCTCACAGTTTCACTAACAGGAAATGCTCCTGATAAAGTATCAGCGAGAAACATATTTGATTACCTGGTATATAATTTATTTCAAAATCATACTTGAATCATTTTAAAATCATTCTTTGCATTCTAGAAGATATTTTATGCAAAGGTTTCTTAACAATTACCATTAAGGACTAATGGTCACTCTGTACATCAAGCTTACATCCATATAAAAATAATGGTATTTCTCTAATGAGAAAACAATTGTCAAAAATTCTTTCTCAATCTGTACATAATTCTTCTCACTGCTTGTTAAACTGCATGAGGCAAATTATACAGGTTGACCTTTTTGGATTAAACAGGTTCCTAGCCCATCTTTTGAACTATCACATTGTATTACTATTTCTTCATTAACACTGAATACTTATAAAATTGGAGCTTTAGCTAACAATTCTATAATGTTTACAAAGGTCAAGCTGGAATGCTTCCTTAACGCACGAGGATATCTTTTCAATCCAATTTAATCGCCGAAACTCCTGACACCATATTAGGTTTGTGTGTTTTAATATGTTATTCAAAACATTTGAATTTGAAATGTTTAAACAATTCTTGGTTATATCATTTTATTAAACATGAGGTGTGATAATGTCATCTCATTACAGCAACAACACAAGCGATGATAATACCGTTACAATATACAGTTAACAAAGCACACATGCAGTTACAGTTATCAAGACAATATCAACATGTTATAAGCATTTTATATATAAAAGAAAATTACAGTACTTCTTACTAGAGTTTGAGCTTAAAATTTATGTAATTTAGTTGTTAATGATATTATTTCGTGCTACAGGTGCCCTTACATATTTTCTGACACGCACGCACACATATATATGCTTGCATTTTTTGGCACAAAATGGCAAAGTTTAGCTCTGTTGAAGTTATCTGTAGTCACATTTCATATTCTGCGTTTAATTTGTTCCTATATTTTGTTGTTGTTATTACCAATGTCACCTGATCGGCAAAGGCCAGATCAATGCCCCTGAAGTTCATCATGACAGAGGGCTAAGTGACGCCTGTCGTTAGCCGTAGCTTTGAGCATCATACAGGTGACATAATGATTTAGCTCGTTTTCACCCTAATTTTAAGGGAGAACCCTCAGGGGTGGTCAGGGACTCCCACCTCTCTTCCCCTTCCACCAACCTCACGAGAGGACTTGCGGCTCGACGGCTATTTAAAGTACCCCCCTCCCGCGAAGGCACAATACATTTACAAACATCCATGTCTTCTCCGGGATTCGAACCCACACCCAACGGCACAGAAGTCAGCGTCCCTAACCACTATACCGGATGGGCAACATATTTTATTTTTGTTGACGCATACGTTAAAAGAGTTTTCACATAAATATTTATTCCGAAAGATTTTTAAAAACTCCGGCTGCGTGGCGTAGTTGGTTAAACGCTGGCCTTCTGCACCCATGTTTGTTGGTTCGACCACGGCCTGAGCCGGTGGGTTTTCATGATGCAAAAAATCAAGTGCGTCCATGTCATCTGATTATGTGGCCTATTAAACAGATTTCGAGAATGCCTGTTTGGCTTTATTGCTCTCGGTGAAGTTAAATTCCTTGTAATTCTTTCTATAGTGTCTTCAAAAGTGTTCTTACACTTACAATTTTCTAAAAAAATTAATGTTTTCGACTAGTTAAAATTTATGCATCGGAATTGTAATTTTCAAAATAATATCTGTAACTTGCTCCCATTGAAAATACATCATTAAGTTTAAAACATAGTATAACTATTATTTTGAAAAATTAATAAAATTAAAAACCACTAAAAATTACACCACGAAATTCTTTGTACGCTTAAAAAACCCGAGCTCACATAGTTTTAACTATTGTATTTTTTCTTAATTTAGTACTTAGAGGATATCTTTTAGCGTCTAAAACAACTATTAATCATCTTGGAATTGATTTCATCCGGTTCCTTTTTTTTTTAAATTTCTGCATCGATTCTTTATTCTTTTGTGATTATAGTTTTTAGTACACATTTTGTTTTTATTGTCATATCTTCTTATTCTAACTTAAATTTTCCCTAAGTATGTTCTATTAGGCTTAAATCAGGTCATTGAGGAGATGGTTTCAGAATTTGAGGACATTTATACGAGGTATGTAAATTAAGTAATGAGACTGGGAGCGTAGTGTTTGATCTGGCAACACTGGGGAAGTGGGACATGGAGGGGGAGGCAGGTAAACGTGTGATGCGTCATCAGTATGAGTTTGAAGTCGCTGAGTCAAGTTAATTGTCTGTAGAGATTTGTTTAGTGAAACAGGTTTTTCTTGTGTGTTCTGAAATGAGTGACAATAATTTCGAGCAACGATGTGCTATCAAGTTTTGCTTCAGACTTGGACACAAAGCAACGGAAACATTTGCAAAACCTCAGCAAGCCTACGGAGACAGTGTTTTGTCAAGGGCCCAGGTTTTTCGGCGGTTTAAGGTATTTTCAGAAGGAAGAGAGTCAAAGAGAGTCGCAGCGGAAGGCCTTCAGTTTCAAAAACCGCTGAAAATGTCGTTAGATTCCGGAATCTTGTGCGCTCAGATCGTCGCTTGACAGTCAGAATGATTGGGGAAGAGTTGAATTTTAATCACACCACCGTTCATCAGATTTTGACCATTGAATTGAAGAGGAGAAAGATCTGCGCCAAAATGGTTCCGGAAAAACCTTTCTCAGGAACCGTTTCTTGGCCGGTAAGAACATTCCTCTTATTCGCCCGACTTGAGTCCTTGTGACTTTTTCCTCTTTTCGAAATTGAAGAACCACCTCAAAAGACATCATTTTGGGACACTGGAAAACATTCAAACGGCTGTAACCGACCAGCTGAAGGCTATTCCAATATCCGAGTCCCACCAGTGCTATGAGGAGTGGAAGAAACGTCTCCAGCGCTGTGTGGCTTCAGAAGGCAGTTACTTTGAAGGAGACAATGTTGAATTGTAAGTTTATTGGAATAAACAAGTGAAAAAAAATCAGTCTCATTATTTAATTTACACACCTCGTAGATACACCAGAGGCGTACTTTAAAAGAAGTACGATGGGTATCTTGATAAAAAATAAATTCGACTCCAATTTCCAAAGTTTGAGTGGATAATTTCAAATTGTTCTTTAAAATATGTAAATAAAGCTCATGTGTGTGATTCACACTACCTTAAAAAATACCAAATACCTAACCTTGCTTCCGATATTCACCCCCCCCCGTCCTCCACAAGTACACCTTCACCACAATGCTTCACTGTTCCAACTAAATTCTTAGGATGAAGTTTTAAGTTTGCTTTTCCGAACTATTACACTTCTGTCTGTACCAAAAATGTTGAATTTGCTATCATCCCAGCCAGTTTTCTGGCCATGTTGAGTTTTCTGAAACTTAATTCCGGTATATTAACTTGTATTAACTTGTATTATCGAAAATATTATTTTTTTTAGAAAATTGCAAGTATACGAACACTTTTGAGAGCCACTATGTATATTTTTGTATTTTTAACGAACTTTGAAAATAAAAAAAATAGGTTTTAGTATTCAGACTTAAGGTATCCGACTACGTTCGGAACCGTGATTTTTAAAAGCGCATAAATGAATAACTTTCATGATATTTAGTGTCACTTAGATTAGAATATATGCATAAAATTGTTTAAAGGAATTTTGACAAAAAAAAAAAATTATTTAAATACAATATTTTGGCAAAAAACTAACTTAGATTAATTTTTTTTTCCAAATGTTCTCCTTTTGTGAAAAATGCTTCTATTAAAATAATATTTTGCCTGTATATAGCTCAGACCTCCGTTCAGAGGCTCAACTAGAATTTTTGAAATATATAACTTCGAAGTGGGCTTATTCATATTTTATGACAACAGAGGGGAGCAATTTTAAGAAAAAAACGCGAATAATTATTTCAATTGGTGGTAACTCTGAAAATAATGTGAATTTTTAAAAAATCATAGTTGAGCCTCTGTAGAAAGGTCTGAGCTATATACAGGCAAAATATTATTATAATAGAACCATTTTTCACAAAAGGAGAACATTTGGAACTTATTTAAAATAAAAAAAATGAAAAATTAGAGGACACTCTAACATTAAGAACTTTTTATCAAACGTGGTTACTGCAGCGAATCCTTACATTTTATTTATTGAAAGGTACTATGAGAATATTTTTTATTAATAAAATAAGTACAAAATAATTCAGTAGTTCTTTCGCAAACGATATCCGAAGAAAAGTAAAGTGATGTCAATGGAATAAAAACGTCAGCTTCTTTAGAAAAAACGGTGCCCGAAGGCAGGGTAAAACTGTGGACGCAATAAAAAAGCCAGCTTCCTAAATGAAGACATTGTCTGTAGACAAGGTAAAGCTATGCGTCAACATCCTAAGCAAGAACGGGTTCTAAGACAGGGTAAAGCTATGCGTCAGCATCCTAAGCAAGAACGGGTTCTAAGACAGGGTAAAGCTATGCGTCAGCATCTGAAGTGTGGTTGGAGTCCAAAGACAAGGTAAAGTTATATGGATACATTAAAAATGTGAGCTTCCCAAGCGAGGACGGTTTCCAAGACAGGATAAAGCTCTGCGTAAGAATCCTAACTGAGGACTGTCTCCAAAGACAGGGTAAAGGTATATGGATACAATAAAAATCATGAGCTTCCCAAGCGAATACGGTTTCCTAAGATAAAGTAAAGTTATGTTAACACTATTCCAACGTTTTTGTTTATAAAGGCTTTAATGGTATAATGATTCTGACATAGGTGCTATTGTAGTGTGTGGCATTTGTAAAATAAAATTAAACAAATATAATCGGTAAGCAATCTCGTACAGTGGGATAATAGCCTTTGTTGTTCCAAATTTTAAAGAAAGATATTAACTTTAACTGTAACTATATCTCGTACAGTGTTAGTGAGTTTGTACTTTTTTTAAAGTTATTTCTAGACAGCTTTTGATGTGTATCTCAGTAGTGGTATATTTTATGATTTCATCAAGATATTTTTAAGTAAAAGCGGTTGAGATATTTATAAGGCTGTATATGGTGTAAACTTTCTTTATCTAATTAAATAGAAACGAAATATTTAAATCTATGCAATCTGATGTCATTTAAAATCTTCAAGCTTTTAAGAATTCCAGGGCATAATCAAAATACTAATATACCAAAATTTAGACTCCGTTTTTGTGATATGTATTTTTAATAGAGCTTTGATTTTTTGTACTATATAATGAATATATAGTACTATAAATCATTTCTGCTATAATAATGATACTTTTTAGTTACTTTCCAAAACTGCACAACAATAACCTTTTATAGATAATAAATTTTACCTTTTTCTTTTTAGTTGCACACAGATATAAATTTTATAGTATTTCGAAATATACATATTTTCATTTATATACCCCTTTTTTAAATAACATTAGTTATATATGTAAAATATTATACATACACATATAAAAGGCGATGCACAAAATATAGTTAATGAGTTATTTGAAGAAAATCAATGGATAGTTTCTTTGAAAAAAATTGTACTACGATTTTTAAAATTCTAATTTTTATTAAAGTAAAAATTTTATTAAGTAAAAAGTAATTTTAGGTAATTTTATTAAGTAATTTTATCAAAAATAATTTTATTAAGTAAAATTATTTTTAAAACATTATGTACTATTTAGAGTAAAAAGGTTTTGGTTCATTATATTTGTGTACAGGTATCTTTTATAGAAGTATAACAATTTTGGAAAAATATAGTGCAATTCCAGTTGTGTATGTATAAGGTACTAATTTAATAACAGGTCGTTACCCGCCAAATCGTTCCGTATTTTCGCCAAAATGGGGGGATAACATTACAATATGGTTTCATTGATTTTTATCGTTTGGTAACATATTTACCACAATGTTTACTTTTTTTGGTTCGTTTGTATTGTGGCAATCCAATTAATTTTAAGCAATTCGATTATTTTTAAAAATATTTAACTATTATAATATAGGACGCTATTTTGTTGCAGTATTCTATTTTTCTGATTTCCGTCGGATAATACATATCTCAGAAATTACTGGAGGGGTATCGGGATTATTTTTTAAAAAGAGTATGAGAGAGTACCGTGATTTAAATTATTTCGAATGAATAGGTTTACCAATTTCACTCTTTTGTTCTATTGTATTTTTTACGGGTTTAAATTTCTTTTTTCAACCTTAGTTAAGATTTTACTGATTTCGCCCAATGGGAAACTTTGGTAAAGACGTAACAATTGTTTCTCAAAAAAGTAATAAATTGGGTGGTCGAATTTTTTACTGTGAATTTTATGGTGTGAATTGCAACTACATAACGAAGAATATTTGTCAGGCATAATTTTTTTAATGGTAGCAAATTGCAAATTCCTACTGTTTTATTTACAGCGAATGATTTCCTAATTTTTTTACATAACATGATAAAGTCGTTTTTTGAGTATTTAATTCTTCTTTTCGCGTCAAATTATTTATTTATTCATTTTTAATTTTTGCTGTTTTCGCGTTTTTTAATTTCTCTTTCTTTCGTCATTTTGAAATTCCTCACATTCAGTTTCTTTCTCCTAGTACTTACACTCTTCACCGCCGTTTTACATGGAAAATGTAAGTAAATTTCTTCTTATTCCACATTTTAAATCGTTTTAAATGGTTATAATTCTAAGTTCGCAGTTGCTTCACTAAGTTTCAGTAGTATTTTTTTATTCTTCACGTCCCCCCCCCTTTTTTTTAAGTGCGAGGCGGCCATTATGAATAAAATATACATACATTCCTTCTAAAGCCTATTTGGTATGATTTTAATCGTGCCTAATAGGCCTATAGCGGAATACAAATACATTTTCATAGCTTTAGAAGTATTAAATATTGCATTTTAAATAAATACATGTACACTTGAAATAAACGAAAGATCTAATAATTAGAATATTTAGAAGTCCCAAACTCAGTATTTGCTTTAAAAATCGCAACAAATATGAGTTTTACTTATGTAATACTGCCACATGAATTCGAATAAGTTCGAAACTATATGTTGTCGGGCAGTTTCGTTACGTTTCTTATATTTTGCTATACTCCCTAGTCTTTCGGGTACTTACGTATTAGGTCGTATTTTTTTTTTGGAAATGCGTCACTGCGTTCACTTCCGTTGAAAATAGGTTCCCAATTTTAATCATTTTTCACAAAAAAAAAAATAAGAAGAATAATACAGAAGATTAACCTATTAAAAACAATATTATCTACGATCAAGATTATTGTGTTTGAACAAGTGCGAGAACAGTAAAATCTATAAAAAAAGAGTAATTTTCGAGCTTGCGCTAGCAAAATTATTGCGTTTCCCCGAGAGTAGGAATGTTTTTTTTCCTTTGTGTTGGTGGCAGATGGAGGAATTTTTTTTTGATTCGACATTATGATAAGTAATTATCCATATTTTATACGTATTGCACTATCCAAATATGACATATATCTCAGTCATCACTATAGATATTATATACTTGTTGGTTCTTGGCATCGCACAAAGTTACAATTATTTTTAAGGAAAATATTTTTGAAAAAGTTTAAAAAATATATTAATTTTTGTCTACACGCTTTGCGTTATTTTTTACAGTATGTCGTTAATCATAGCTTAATTCAATATAGGCCCTTTTTTTAATCTGGTATAGATATATTTTCTGATTCTGTTGTTTTTTTAATGTCACCTGTCTGACCCTGTCAAATAAGAGTCCCACGAAATTCATCGCGTTATTGGGCTAAGATGTACACTTGTAAGTAGTCATGTCACGTGTAAGTAGTAGTAAGTAGTTACACTATAATAGTAGTCATGTGTATATTACATACCATTTTCTGCGTTTTTCTAAATAAATTTTGCAGATTTCTGCTTCAAAATTTAATCATTTCCTGTACCATAAACTTTTTACTAACCTCATTAATTTCATTGCGTTCTGAGATTATTCTTTTCAGAATATTTTAACTTTTAAATCTTAAAATACATGATAAATATGAATAATTTAAGTATAATTGGCATCAATTTTCAATTGCTAAAAGTGAGCTTTCAGACTCATAAAGGGTTATGAATAAACCATACATGATGCAATCCATGCTGTCCTGAAGGCCTCTTGTTGGAGTATTTAGTGTTGTAATTGTTCTGCCAAAGGTGATTCCAAAGGTACTCATTCCTTTGCCTAAGGAAACGAGATGGTTAATCCATTTGCTTAATTTCCTGATAAAAAAATATATTTCTACCTGTATAACTCGATGTGGATGAGCATTATTCTTCATCAGGAAAAATCAATGGATTTGGAATGGAATGAATGAGCGACGGCACCGATTGCTCTAGCTTCGTTACACACCACTATGCAAAATGACATGCATATTCTGGTCAGGACAACGAGGGATCACTTTGCCATATTAGAAATCATATAAAAACAACTATGGTCCGCTGCAGAAAAATCAGTGCCCGTACATATCATTTGATGTTTTTTGTAGCACCGTGAAATATCCTTAAGACTGCCATTATTGTGATTACCTTTGTTTCACAACAACATGCGTTTGTGTCTAAAATGGTGCATTGAATGGTGGAACATGGGCAACTGAATAGTGCCACGTTGACTTTATAGACAAATTCCTGTAACACCATTATGATTGAAGCACATTCTGGAGACACTTCGGAATAAGGTTGTTTAATTGCTCCCTTAAATATTGGAGTACTGGTCGGGCACACTATATTATATTTTAGTGTGTAATTAATTTCTCTCCCCCGGCCCTCTCCAAATACACATTGCGGGTACAATGACAAACCAATGCTGTATTTTTTTAATTTTAAAGCCTGTTGTCCTCTATAATCATCAAAACTTACCTGTGATGACCATTAAGGTATCCGGCTACAAACCGTGATTTTGCAAAAGTGCATAAATGGATAATTTTCATGATATTTAGTGTCACTTAGATTAGAAAATGTATATAAAATTGTTTTAAGAATATTATTATAATGAAAATTATTTAAGTACAATATTTTGACAAAAAATTAACTTAGAATGACTAGTTTTCAAAATATTCTCCTTTTGTGAAAAATGCTTCTTTTATAATAATATTTTGCCTGTATATAGCTCAGACCTCTGTACAGATGCTCAACTAGAATTTTTGAAATATATAAATTAGAAGTGGGTTTATCTATGAGTTTTACGACAACAGAGGGATGAAATTTTAAGAAAAAAAAAACGCTGATTATTATTTCAATGGGTTGTAACTCTGAAAATAATGTGAATTTTTCGGAACTCATAGTTGAGCCTCTGTACAGAGGTTTGAGCTATATACAGGCAAAATATTATTATAGTAGAAGCCTTTTTCACAAAAGGAGAACATTTTGAAAAAAGGTTATTCTAAGTTAATTTTTTGCCGAAATATTGTATTTAAATAATTTTTTTTGGTCAAAATGTCCTTAAAACAGTTTTATACATGTATTCTAATCTAAGTTACACTAAATATCATGAAAATTATCCATTTATGCGTTTTTTTTAAAATCACGGTTCCGAACGTAGTCGGATACCTTAATGTTAGACAACATGTAGCACGCAGTATTCTAGATTTCTCCACCCACTAGATTGTATTTCTGCCTTGGTATATATGTTCTCTTGACCTAATACATATCAAAAGCGTCTGGTCGATGATTGGAAAGCAATTGACTCAGTATACACCACTCTGTTGCAATGTATCAACTTGGGTAATTCATAGAAACAAAATGCGTGAGTTACCATATCACAACAAGCCATCCAAAGCCTTTTTCATGCAATTCTGAGGTGAGTAGCAGCTGTTACTGCCAGTTGTCTCAGCAATACTTAGTCCAATTTTACCATCTTCCTCTCCTCTCAGAAATCTTTCTCAATAATTTTACCTTAGTACTGCTTGCTACTTTTCTAATAAATTTGTTTTCGATACATCTTGTTTTTTTGGAAGTTGCATTTTGGATCACCAGTAATGTAAATAAACTAAAAAAAAATCACTTAAGAGTTATAGCAAAACAGTAAGTGGTGGTAGTAAACAGTAAAAGTGAGTTTTATGTTTGAGTTGTATAGTTATTGTTTTTGAATTCTGTAACATGTAAACACAAAATTTGTCGTATCATTGACATAAAAAGAGCTGTCATAAATAAAAATATTTGTATACATTTACAGTAGTGTTTTTCAACTAGGGGGCGTGATAATCCTGCAAGGGGGCGCAAGTATATCGAAAAGTCGAAAACGAAAGATTGTTTTTTAAAAAAAAATTTATAATTTACTGAAAGGAAGCAAAACAAAATAGATTCTGGCATTATAAAATACAGATTTACACTGATATAATACACTTATAAATGTATCAGTACTGCACAATGTGTTTCATAATCAATTTAACAGTGCTAAGTTAAAAACAAGTTTAATAATTACCAGTGACCCTATGGAAATGTCATAAAATTATATGCAAAATTTAATACTTATCTTGATAATTTGTGTGGTTTATAATTAAAGTCGTATGGTAGCTTTACGTCAAAGTATATTATTATTGAATTCAATGCATATTATTGTAAGGAGGGAGACGCGATGAAAACTATGATTGAAAAATGGGTCGCAAGTACATACAGTTTGAGAAGCACCGATTTACAGTAAAATACGTTTAACGCTAAAACGTTTAAGACGAAATATCGGTTAACACGAATTAATTTAACGGTCCCAATAAATTGCTATGTATTTTCATACATCTTTGTTCTCTTAACACGAAATGAAAATCGCTTAAAACGAAGAGATTTCCTTTCAGGGAATGAATGAAATACAGAAAACACCAGCCTTGAAAGCTATATTTAAGAAGGGTGTGAAATGAAAGTGAGGTGGTTTCACATGTTTCGTAGAAAAGGAGGCAAACTTGGCTTTAAGGTATCCGACTATCCTAAAATCATGATTTTTTTCAAAAATTGACAAATTTTGTTTATGATATTATTTTATAGGCCATCATATAAGCTTAATAAAAATACCAAGTTTTTTTCTTTCCATTCACTAGAACAAAAATTACAAGTGTTTTAGTAAAAGCAGATGCCATAACTTTACACAAGATGACAAACTTTAAAATGCGTTTTACTCGAAATGGGTTTTTTTGCGAAAAGTTCAAACGGGGACAGCGATTGCTCAAAAACTTTTGAAAATAATTTACTGAAATTTTTTGTGTAAGTTATGTATAACAGTAGAAGTGTTTTGATTTTCAGATTTATCAATCGCGGCTTTATTTTAAAATTTACAGTCCTTTATGTGAATATAATCACTTTCTTTTTAAGCAATTTCGTATAATCACTAAGATAAAGTGCTCTAGGTTTTGTAAAAATTGAAATATCTCTTATCCTGAAGGTAATTTCAAACACGAATAATAAAGTAACACATAAAAATCGAAAAATTGAGAATTTTCTCATAAAAATTTTGTACAGAGCGGGCCCCGTTTATGTAATTTTGTGTACATTTTTACCAGTTTTTTCCCATTTTAATAATAATAAAAAAAAATTTCTGCTTTCAATTTTAAGATTTTTTCCTTAAAATGTACTAAATAAATCTAAAAATCACAAAAAAATCCTCATATTTCCATTTTTTCAAAAAAAAGTTGTCGCAAGTAGTCGGATACCTTAAACTACCCACGAAATAGCCTGTGATACGAACCAATTTTGTTTATCTAAGCTACTTTCCCCCTCCATCCATACACACGCCACGCAAAAACATCTAATCTCTTTTTACATAGCTTTGAAATTCGGTGACAAGCACATAGCAGAGTGAGCAAAAACCAGTGGGATTGGTTCGCATTATTTTTTTTTCTATTTTAGGAGAATTTTTTTAACGAGTATAGTGACAAACAGTTCAGGGGGAAACTAACTGCTATTTTGTTTAAAATGCAGATGGAGCTTCTTAAAGTCTCTAATCAAAAAAAGAAGACGTAAAGGGAAATCTGTTAAACTTTTCGTATTGTTAACTCTACTTTATCAACAATAATTAAAAAAAAGACGTAAATTACGTAAATGTTTGAACGGTTTATGCATGCATATACACATATCTATGAAAAGAAAAATGCAAAATAAATTTAATTTTCTTGAACATGTTTTTTTTTGTGCAACATCCTTTAACACGAAATTCTTTTAACACGAAAAAATATTTCTGTCTCGTGTTAAGGTATCCGAATCCGTCCAGAGTACTTTTTGAAAAAGTAGCGTACTAAAACATTATAAATGCTTTTTAGGAATCAATACCAATAAATATTAATATTTAACTAGCAATAATTTAAAAAAATTATACAAATCTTTCCAAAATCACAGTTATAAGTGAAATTTTTGCAATATTTGTGAAAAACTTCAAAGCAATTAGAGAAAAAATAATAAACTTATATCAGTAAAAGCATTACTAAAACAAATTAGATGCATTTATCTAGAAAATGTGTACTAAAATTTTAATGTTTTATTAAAATTTAGAGCTGATCTAATAAATATTATAGGAAAATAAAAAACTCAAACTCAGTGGCACAACAGCCCATGAGGGCCAGGGCCTACTGTGCACGTGCCAATATACGTGACCATTGGGCACTGAGGTGTATGAGTAGATATCCCGATCAGGTGGTCAGTCTGAAGCGAGACCCCCAGTGCTTAAGTCCCCAAGCAAGCTTGGTACTCATTTATCGACCCACTGTAGTAGGGATGAAGGGTTGAGTTGATCTTGCCCAGCCCGGGAATAGAGCCCGGACCTGTGGTGTAGAAGCACGAAACGCTACCACTCGACCACTGGGCCTTCATATTAAAAGAAATGTGATATTATTTATGAGAGCATTATTTAAATAACAGGCCATAACTCAAAAATATTCATACAATAAGAAATATCTCTGTACATCTTCTAGAAAATAATAGAAATATTAGGTTCAAAGGATTTTATAGAAATACTTTTATAACATTTTGAGTTTTCAGACTCGCCATCATACATTTTGGACAATTTAAATGCTCACTTCTGGTAGGTTAAAAGTGGTCGTGGTAGCCTATTGGTCAAGGTAACGGACTCGTGGCTAGACTGTCATGAGTTCGAGCCCATGAAAACCCGTTGTGTAGGGGAGCGATGCACGTTAAATCTGTCGAGAACTCAAACGTCTTCCCGTTGGTGTGGTGTGCTAGTTAGGAGAGAGGATTCCAGCTCAGGTGTCGCCCTCGTCATTTTGCAAAGGTCGCCCCCACGCGACCAATGGTGTAGGAGACTCGGCAGGAAGACTAGTCATACTCAAAATAACTACAATTTATTCTCAGATAAGAACAACACAAATTAAATTAACCAAGTTTATGAGATGCACCCAAATATGGAGAGCAATTAACGAGGTAGGCGAGATACGAGAAGACTAAATGATCAGATCACTTACGTCTAGGCTATAGCTTCTAATTCTTAGCTACCTAATCTACTTTAATTCTTAGTTGACAACTTTAATATTGCAATAATCAGCTACGAAATATCCAAACCTCTCTGCACGTTTAATTAATCACTGCTGGCCGTTAGCAGTCTAACCTATCTCTTCTCTAACTTGAAGGTTTAAACTTTATATACAAGTCTTAATTTGCATGGTCACATCTTCTTCGGGAGGAATCTTTATAATATAATAATTTTAAAGACCCAATAATTCTCAAGAGGATTAGTTTTTAAGGAAACGTGGATAGACCCGTCACAACTTGACCATGGTTCAAAATGACAAGGTCCGTCGTCAAAATTCCTTGTGTAGCTGAATAGTGCGACGTTAATATTCACTCACTCACTCACTGGTATATTAAAGACCCACATCCGGTTTTTCTAATTTTAAAAAGATTGATTGTAACTTGGCCTCTGGGTAGCGTAGAAACGGAACAAAGTGCTTTTTGTAAAGCCAAAA
This sequence comes from Trichonephila clavipes, assembly GCA_019973935.1. Taxonomy (NCBI): domain Eukaryota; kingdom Metazoa; phylum Arthropoda; class Arachnida; order Araneae; family Nephilidae; genus Trichonephila; species Trichonephila clavipes. The sequence goes on from BMAU01013811.1 coordinate 127,664, forward strand.
GGTAACTCTATTGATTAAAATAAGCAACAACAACAAAAAATGTGTTTTGACCGAATTAGGTTATTTCAACGTGTTCGGATACCTTAAGCGATTTTCACTGTGTATTAGGCCTTTGTATACATATTTCATAGGGATAATTGTGCATTTAAGACTATAAAGCTTTAATAAAGGGCTGTAAACGACTCAGAAACTTTCCTTTAAAAACATTATGTGTTGGATTTATTAAAAACTTCGTTATCATAAGACGATCTAACTCAAGGTGGTGCATCATTCAAGATCCTTCGAAAAAGCTTAACTTAAAAATGGATCATTTTTTTAAAAACTCCCTCGTATATGTAAAAAAATCAAAGTAAGAAAGAAAGTTTCTCCGTTGATGTTTGGATATTAAACTTTTTTCCATAATCTTTCAAAGTAAAATAAAAAAAATGCAAACAAAAAATAATTTTACAAAGTTCAACTACTCTGCCAAAATAGATTGTATGTACCTACAAAGGCAGGAGTGTAAGATTTATAGCTTTTTCAGAGTGAGTGAGAGTAGGGTATTTCCAGTAAGCGAATAAAGTACTTTATCTTAGAAATTAATATATTTTTTTTGCTACGCTTTTTACCGTTTTTTATCGGCATAGATCGATCAGGAAGTGTTTATCTGTAAGGTGTTTTTCTTCACATTCTCTTATTATTTTATTTACTTTAAAAAAAGGTGCCTCGAAGGAAGACAAACAGACTGAGAGAGAAACCTTTTTTCTTCTTTCAAATAATGAATTTTTCTCCTTTCTCTTATCATTAGAATATTTTGTTAAAAATTGATTTCAGTTTAAATTTTTAGATATTTTTTTACTTGATATTGCGTGGAGGACTAGAAATCGGTTCTAGAACTCATTCTTTTTGACAAAAAGGGTATATTTATATGAATAGAATTTGGATGTTTGCCTAAGAGAAGGATTTTCTATATTTCTTGAGATAAAAGATAAATATATATCCGTTCTAAATACAAACTAAATCGAATAAAATCGAGAAAAAATGATAAGGAAGCTAAGATTCAGTTGGAGAATAATTACATGGATAAAATACAATTTGTGTTGTCTAATACAGACATGAAGTTCTATCTTATTTTAATCGACTCATTTTGTATGATATTATTCTCTTCTACCGATTTCACTTCTGATAAATCCAAGAAGAATTTTTAAATTTGTTTTTCAATGCCTACTATACTAGTTCACTCTCTCCCTATATCTATATCTATATCTGCATATATATATATATATATATATATATATATATATATATATATATATATATATATATATATATAGTATATATATATATATATATAGTATATATATATATATATATATATATATATATATATATATATATATATATATATATATATATATATATATATAGTGAAGAAGTACTAGAACCTACAGTGCTAAAGAAGTAAGAAATTGGAATTCAGCAGACACACCAAATGTAGATACAAAAAAGTCATTGGACTAAACTGGAGACCTATTATGATTTCTAAAGCTGTCACTGAATCCAATAAATTATTAAAAATTGTTATTTATAATTATATTTTTTAAATTTTTAAATTTTTCATTAAGTCTTCTCGTGCCACTGTTACAACTCCACCATGACGCTCAGTGGCACGCGTGCCGTGGGTCGGTCACCTCTGGTTTATTTGGTTTCCTGATTGTGTGTCTTGGCGCGCCGCTGTTTGCTTATTCCCGATTTGGAGGCAACTTGTGTTTTCTTCCAGGTTGCCGTTTCGTTTATCACAATCGGAAATTTTATTTTGTAACGTGTTTTAAAATCAATGATCCGTAAATTATTTGGTTCTATAAAAAAATTATTTAGCTCTTAAAATATTTTGTATTAAATTGCATTCACATAAGAATAGAACAAGAAGGCTAAGCCTCATCAGAAGATTCGATTTGAAATACAGTGAAATACGTTTAACGCGAAAACGCTGAAGAGAGAATATCGGTTAACACGAAATAATACAAGAGGCACGAAAAACTTCTATGTATTCCCTCCTCTTAACACGAAGTGAAAATCGCTTAACACGAAAAGATCCCTCTCCATTAAGTGAAGAGGGATCTTTTCGTGTTAAGCGATTTTCGTGTTAAGCGATCTGTCCTGAACTGTCCAACTATATCGTCGGAGGAATTCGTTGCAGTAGATGATAGTAATGTACAGTATGTACAGCCCTAATTATGACAGTGCAGGACATTTGGGAGTTTGTTTAAAGCTAAAAAAATATCATTGATGCAGATTCCAACGACGAAAATAAAATGAATGTCATACGAAATGAGGAACACCATAAAAAGTATGCGCCGCTGTTTATATGCGACACATATTCGATTGATGAAATGAATTACAAAAGGGATGATATTGAACACTTCGTTGAAAATTTGATGTTAAAAACGACAATGCACACAAAAACAACAGATTACCCTCCAAATATTCAATAAATGTTTTGTTTTTAAAAAGACCTAAAATTTTGTAGGGAGTTTTATTAAGTTTATTGATTTTTATTAAATACATGCATATATACATAAATAAGTAGAAAAAAACTTACTCTAATAAACTTAACACAAAAAAACTCGAATCCTTTAACACGAAAAAATATTTCAGTCCCCTGAGTTTCGTGTTAAACGATTTTCATTGTATTTTGATAACTGTCATCCGTTATTGTATTCTGAATTCTTAACTCATTTATAGTATTTTGTTTTCAGTCGACTCTCAAAAAAGAAAGTTAAAAAAAGATGGAGTATCAAATTTTTTATACTTAACTTCTTAATTTCTTTTACGTTAATCAGAAAATCAGTGTGATTAGATCCCTGTGAATAATGGGAGAGCCATTTTTTTAAGTGACTTCGACGACTAGCGCTCTCTCTCAAGTTAGCTTATACTAGAAACAGCTTCATTTGAAAGAAAAGTATTTTGAAGAAAATTCCCGTTTTCACACTCAATTAAATTTTGAATTGATGTCGGATCATTTTACCTTCAATTTCGAAAGCACTCGACTTAAATTTCTTGCTACATAAAATATATTTTACTGTAACATTAACAAAATAGGAATAAAATGAAGAGTTTTATACTTCATTTATTATTTTTGAAAATGGAACCAAAGAACATTTTCTTGAAGATATTTGATTTTAAGAATTAATATTAAGGAAAAATATAAGCCGAAACTATATCTGCGACAAAATTTATGGAGCTAATATTTCTAATTCATAAGAAATAGAAAAGAGAATAAAAAAAATATTGTTAATTCATGGAGTTGTTAAAAAAACGAAAATATTGAGAATAAATAACGGACGTTTACCAATTGAGATGTTAGTTTTATTTAAATTTTTCTTTTTTGGAATACCCATATAATTTTTTTATCTATGTTTTTTATCTACGAAAGAAACAATATCGAACAAATAGGAAGTCAAATAAAAATTTTAAATAAGAGTTTTTAAGGGAAAAAAATTATATTTAAAAAAATTCTTTAGATGGAATATTTGAAACATATCGAGTAATAATCATAATGCAGTTGAACCTGTTTTTGAGCGCTAGATAGGGACCGCATAAAAAAAATCGCACAAAAAAATATTCAAAAATTTCATAAATTCTTACATATAACAAACTAATTCGTGTGGAAATACTACAAAAAACTTTTCTTATGTGGTGGATAGGGATGGCATAAAAAAAAATTGCATTTATAAAATATTTACAAAATTTATGTAAGAGTACTTCCATAAAAATACTTACATAAATAACTAATTAAATATTACACATGGAAACATTTTAAAAACATATAGTTTCTCATTGTATATAAGGATAAGTCTTTAAAATGCACATACATAATTCATCGCTACTCATCGCAATCCAAAGTCCTGTAATGAATAAGATCAAAATCGCTTTCGTCACTTGAAGGTGCAATTTCAATTGATTTATTTTTTGCCAACATAAAGTAAGAGATAAGTTTTTGAGACGAAGAACGGGTGGTCAGTTGCTTGTAAATGTCACGATAACCAGCTATACACCTTTCTTAACTGGTATCTATTTTAAGAAAATGACTTTCCAAATTGTTGGAAAGCTGGATCCCTGCATATTTTTATCCGCTCTCAAAGAATCTGGCTTCTTGTTCGTCTTCATATTTTATCAAACTATTGATAATGTCACTGTCATTGAAAGTTTCGTCTTTAATCAAGCGCGGGCTGCTGGAGCGTTGAGAGAAAGCAACTAAATGCGCATTGTCGGGAGACTGTTTATAAGAAATGAGTAGAGCGTGTTGAAGTGTCTACATTTCAGTGGCGTAACGTACACCCCGGCATCCCGGGGGGGATAACTCTAGGGACCCAAGGCTCAACTTAAGCTATATACGTATTTAACCAATTTATAAAATATTAAAGGCAAAATCTGACTTTCATTGTGTGTGTGTGGGGGGGTTCTAACATTCTATGTTAAATCACTGGTAAATAGATAGAAAACCTTACACACAGAGAGTGGAGCCAAAGCCATTGAGTCCTGTCACGGGGGCAGGAATATAGGAGCCCAAGGTTTGACTAACGCTAAATACGTATTTACCCAATTTATAAAATATTAAAGGCGAAACCTGATTTTCAAGGGGTAGGGGTTCCTAACATTCTCCGTTACGCCACTAGTAAATAGATAGAAAACATTACAGTGGCGTCAAAGCCATTGAAATTCATACACCGCATAAAAAAATATCGCACAAAAACAGGTTCGACTGTATTGAATTTATTCATGTGCATATATATACATATAATATAATCCTTTTTATGAGATTCTTCTATTCTTTTTTTAAAGGTTTGAGTTAAATAAAAGATCAGTCAATATTCTTTTTAGTAGCGTAAATATTTATAATGTTGTACTGTCATTGCTGCTATTTTTAAAATTAGAATTTCTTAACCTTCTGGTTTTCAAATATCATTGATGGAGTTTCTTTATTTCCTCCAAATAAAATTTAGAAAATGCCTTTTATTTAGAAACAGTTTTTATAGTCTATCTAGAATAAAAGCATTTGTTTTCGTAACCTTTTTACATGAAATATAAAGCAGCATGTAATAATAGCGTATCACACATACAAAACTAAATAGTTAAATATAATTATAGTAAAATACTAATAAATGAAATAAAAAACTGTTAAGCTTTTATTTTAATCATTAATTTTTTATATACTTAAATCTTTCTTTAAAAATTATGTCGTAGCGTTAAAAAATGATTTTTGATTTTTAGTAAATTTTCCTTGCAATATTCTCATTTATGACTGATATTTCCTCTATTAATCTGATAACAGTTAAATGTATTTTTTATTGGAGGATATTCAAAAAATTAGAGCAAAATATTAGTACGTGTTTGCCAGCTTAGTAAGTTTTATTTTTTTAAAATATAATTTAAGTTACATCTAATATATTAAAATACTCGACATTTTCTAAGAAAAATATCTGGTACTTTAAGTAATATAACTTTTATGTAGTAACACAAAACAATTAAATTTTAAGTATTTCACATCTTTAGAATAATTTATATTAATTGGATTGTTTAATGTTTATGATATTTTGAAAATTTATTTTTAAATAACTCAATAATAAGGAGAGATGAGAATCATACGTAAATTATAATATTATCTTATTAACAAAAAACTTTTCATATTGTTTCTTGTAATTTCTCTTTCTTTATAATAACTCAGAAGTATTAAAACAAACTACTCTAAAATTATACTCCTTTAATTTAAACTGTTGTAAAATTTCCATAAAATAATTTTATCATTTGAAAGAAAAGAAGAAATTTAATTTGATATGATATAACAATAATTTAATTTGAATATGAATGTGATATGCATCTTTCGATGCATAAGTAATCATTTAAAAAAAGAGTTTTGGGTTTCAAAACAGGAGGTAACTTTGAAAAAAAAAGATTTTCTGAATAGTTTTCCAATTCATTAAAATTATATTTTATATGAAAAAAAGTATCACGTGTAAATTAATCAAAAACTTTTTAAATAAATATGTTCAAAAAAGTTAACAGTGAATTAGACTCATGCAGAAATAAATCAACTGTAAAATAGTTAATTTCAACGGATCTAAGAAAAATAGCTAAGTGTTAGATAAACATAGGAAATTTAATAGCAATATTTTTGTCATTTGCTTTTTTGCTATTTTAAATTAGAGAATTCTAGAAATTTCTTTAAAAAAATTTGTTAATCTCTTAGATACTTATTTAAGAAAAATATTGTAATGTTATTGGAAATGAAATCCGAAACTAAAATAACAACAAAACAAAATTATTGAACTTTAGAAAGAAGAATCACTCATTCATTTAATATTTTTCTTTTATGAATAGAGTTTGAATCAATAGATAATGTAACTGATTTAACGGAAAAATTCTAAATTTCACTGAGCATATAAATGAAATATATATATGCCAGGCCTGCTGGTAAAATGAGGAGGGCATCATCTCTATAATAACGTCTTTATTTTGCTTCAATCACATAAAATCCAATATGGTGGCCCTTTGGCACGCAACCGAGTAGAACAATAGACAACAATTCGGCGAGGAGTTACCAGTTAAGCCTTTTCGAGTAAGCGTTCTCTTTCGTCTAAACTAAAATTAGATGATCGCGGGCGCCGGCGCCGAAGTCACCTATTCCCTGAAGAATGGGAGAAAAAGATAGACCATGATATGAAAATTAAATAAATAACGAAAACTCCCACAAGAAACGGGGAGGGAGGACGTACCCCAAAGCACGAGCGCTCTAACGAAGCAGAGCGCCGGCGGGGGGAGGGGAAGAACGCAGGAAGGAAGACGGGACGGCCGAAGGCTGCAAATCAAGTCGGTGAAAGATCACCTCAGAACCCAGAGTGAATGATGCAGTGCAGTGCAGCTAAATCATATTGTTAAGAGTGTGAAAAGAGTGTTTTTTGCTGTGTTATGGGGGGTGGAGCGGGTTTCTCTACTTTGTTGAAGAGTATGCATATTTAATTTTAGGATGAGGATACGTAAACAGTGTTTGTGCTTTGATAATTGGATTGTCATGAGATTCTATATATTTAAAGACATTTCTAGAGAGTTTAGTGATGTAATTAGAAATCGGCTCCATATGTAGATCGTTATGTATCACGTCATTTCGGGCGTACCAAGGTGCGTTCGTCATGACGCGAAGTATTTTGTTTTGAATTACTTGAATTTTTTTCATGTGGGTAGCGGCTGCGGCTCCCCATACGGGAGATCCGTAAGTTATAACTGGGCGCAAATTTTGCTTGTATAAAATAACTTTATTTTCCAGGGATAGAGGATACCTCCTCCCAATGAGGGAGATGGCTAAATGAATTCTACCTCAGAATTTCTCTGCTAGATAGTCAATGTGCTTTTTGAAAGTTAAGCGGCTATCTATGTGTAGGCCCAGATATTTCACCACCAAAACCCACTGGATGTTGTCAGTTCTCTTTCGTCAGTGCTCGCTCCACCTTTAAATAGGCTTATTTACCCACAAATCCTTACGCGATGGTAAAGAGTTCGCTCTATTTTCATTTATTACTTAATTTTGAAGCTAAACTCTCTCTCTCTTTTCAAACCTGACATATATATATATACAACCAACTCTCTTATTACATGGTAGATACGTTCCTTAGAAAACCGTGCGAAAAAAATTCACGTAAAAAACTACTTGCGACTTATGGTAAATCTTGAGATATGTTCCACAACTTTAAAAAATCGCGTAAGAAATATTTTCTTAAAAAAAAAAAAAAAAAAAAAAAAAAAAAAAAAAAACCGTGTTACTTTATCTACTGCAGAGGTGTCGAGCTCGTGGCTCCGCAACGAACATTTTTTTGAGTCCCGGTCGGTGTATCGGCACACAATAATATGTAATAAAATATAAAAATTTCTCTCGAAATAGGAAATATAGTAGCAGAGAAGATATGTTAAGTGTGTCAGGACGTAAACATTAAATTTTTCTTGTTCTTTTACTTATGTTTATTATAATGCAATTACGTTTCTATGAATATTGTGGTTTTTTTTGCAGCCCACCTAAAGTTAAACCTTATTTATTTGACCCAAGTTAGCTTTTGAGTTTCACATCCTAGATCTACTGATTATACTGTCAAAATTAAAATTAAAAAAAATGGGTGTAGGCTGAAACAAAAAATTCGTGAAAAAGCATTGGCGAACCGTGTTATTTCAAAATCGTGTAAAAAAGAGTTGGGTGTATATGTGTAAAAGGCACAATGTTTTTTTCCCCCAAAAAGATGCTCTTTTTTACTAGTTTTAACTTTAAAATACTTGATTAATATTTTTGAAACAAGCAATGTATTGAAAACATTTTCTTATAGATATATAAATATACATATATGTTTGTAATATATATATGCACATGAAATATTTAGGATGTCAACTTTAAAAAATATATTTTTATAGAATTAAGAGTTTAATTTTTATCAAATTAAATGCATTGTTTATGCAGTATAGGTCAAAGCTTGGGAAACATAAGCAAATTAGATGGTTTTCCCATTATTCTCTTAGAATGTCATTATTTTCATGTACGTATTGTGTTTCATGGAATTTTTCAAACACTTTAGTAAATCAAAGAGCTGTTATTGATTCTACAAAGTAATAACAGCATATTGTGGTTAATAAAATTATTTTTTTGGAAATTATAGAGAACAATATTTATTAACATTATTAACATTATAAATATTCTTAAAAAGTTTGATACTGAAAATTATCGTTTGTTGTGAACGTTTCTCTCACATAAATTAATTAAAAGAATTGTGCTAAGAGAAAGGAGGTGGGTAAAGATCGGCCTTTTTTCGCCCATCATAGTTATGAAAATTTAAAGTATTTATTGGGGAGCTATATTATTACATTTATGTGAACTTTATAGGTATTGATCTTTACTTTTATTCTAAAATAGTAAAGAAAAAAAATAGGAAGTCACATAAAAAAGTCATTAAACTTGGCAAATTCGTTGAATTTTGTTATTTTAAGTGCTTTTTAACTTTCATTTAAAAAAACTGTTAAAGGCTTTAAGCATCACTATATTTTTTGGTCTCTCAAATACTACAATAATAAGGCTTTTAAACTGTCATTCATTTGTTTTGGTGCATCGAGCGCGTTGATGTGATACGAAAAAAAAATAGCTTGTCCTCAAATCAGTCAGACTTTTTAGAGCTTTTAGAAGAAATGGACCTAGAACCTAAAATGCCTGCATTCCTGGACTAACAAGCACAGTTATCTATAGAAGATGCTAACGAGACACGTTTGGTGATATCGATTCGTTGGGTAGTTGAAGCAGTAAACGGCCAGAGTAAGAAGTGGAGAGCTTTAAACAATACTATCCCAAATGTCCAAATACCATATATTGGAGATTATGTTAAAATCGTCTCTGCAATTCTTAATGCTTTCCATTCAGCAAGACTTAACAATACTGAGGATGGCAAAATAATTGTCCAACGAATGCTAGATTTTGTGAAGAAGCCTAATTACTTACAACAAACAGTTGAAGAAAATGACTGTGCAAGAAAAAGGGCGATATGGATTTTGTTAAGTGACTTTGATCTTCTAGATTTTCCCCGATTAACATGGAAGGAGCTACGATATTTAACTCTTGGGATATATAAGCTTAAGCAAAGCCGATCATAAACTCACGAACACCTTAATCAATCGGGGCTGTACTTTCTTTCCGTAAATCGAGAAGATTCCTCAATTGTTCGACTCCAGTTGAGATAACGACACACAAGTTCAAAAGAGTACATAACATATGGATAAGAACAGGTATAGGTCATAATGAAAACATTGAATTGTATTGGCAGTGCAAAGTTGGTGTTAGAGTTGTTGGCTGCTGTGCACATGTTGCATGTATCTGTACTTTGGTAGTTGGGACAGTGGCGCTATAATCACACTCAGACAAAAACACCAAGTCTTGGATATGCTGATACACTTCAAGACGCTGATAATGGAGGGTCCAGAGGCGATTCAGCCAGTGAAAGCCAGAAGGAAATATAATCGAAGACATTTATTGAAAATAGTTTAACGTGTTACTTTTTTTCCTGTTTTCTCTATTTAATAAAAGATTTTTTTGAAAAAATGATCTAATATTTTCATTTCGAATGAGTATCAGTGTTAAAAAATATATATAATACGAATTTGCCGATGGGCAAAAAAAGAACTGATTTTTACCCACCTCCTTTACATGATGATATGTGAAAAAAATATATTTAACTTATAATTATGATAATATAAGTAAACATTTACAGAGATTGTTTTTGATCAGACACTTCATTTTTATGCTGGGGTGATCGATAGAAATTTGTTAAAATAAAATTAAAAGAAAAAAATTTAAAAATAAATTTGGTTTGAATTTTTCCTCTCAAGGTTTCCTTTGAAATTATGAACAATAAAAACCAAAGAATGATATGTGTTAAAGACGATGTTTATAAGTTATTTCTTTTTCCATTATTTATTTTATACAATTCTTAAAAATTGAATGCAATAGAAATTAAAGATTTTATTTTAAAATATCTTTTTTCATTTCGTAAAGATTTTTTTAAAAAAAGAATTATTTTAAAGCAATTAGTCTTGATGTAACTAATTTTGTAAATAACTTTCAAATACTCTAAATAGTATCTAGTTTGTGAGGTTGAAAGAAAGGTTTAAGAAAATTGCTCTGACCTGTTCAATCAACAAAGTATCAAAGTTGAATATTTTTCAGTTTAAAAAAATGTCAAAAGTTATATATTTATTTTTTAAACCTACACGGATATTTTTAAGAGCATCAAAAGGTTTCTTTTAAAAGAGTCATTTGATTTTTCACAATATATGCACTTAAACGATTTGTATTTTTTCTATGCAAAATATTTTAATTACAACACAACACTTTCTCTTTAAAAAATAATAATTGCTTTTTTGAAGAATCTTTTAGCCATTTTAACTGCACATATTCTATTATTAATTTTTATACTGATTTTTTTGTTGTTTTTCTAATGATTACCTTTATTCGAGGTATTTTTCAATTTTTGAAAAATTAATTAGTTGTTTAGTGGTTATACTTTTCAAGTACATTGTGAAACACATTTAGATATTTTCAATGCGGTACTTCAATTCAGTATTTTTATATAAAAACAATTAAATGTTTTCAAATAATATTAATAACGCAAGAGAAAGGAGTTATTTTTAGAAGAAATATATATGTAGTTAAACTCTCTGAGTTTGTCTTTTTCAATTGCGCTAAATTAGAAGTCGCGTTGATCTGAAACGTGTTCTTTCTTCCGATACTATACTCGGTTCATACTGTACACACACTCCCAACTTCCATTTCTTTTTAAAACACGGAAACTCTCAATCAAACCGCAAAGACACAGAGATATTGAAAGAATAAAGGATAAATATAAGGAGAGAGAGGGGGGAGGGGAGAAAAATACGAATTTAGGAATATAAGGATTCAATTTAAGTATTGAATTCTGTGTAGAGCCCAACTGCCAAAAACACACCAACTGTTTTCCGTCAGATCCCAAATCCTCCTTTATGCGAAGAAAAAGATGAAGAACGTGACGTTTCAGATTCCATCAAAGATAATGCAAGAAATGGGCTTCATCTTTATTTCTGGTGGGGAGAAAGAGATATACTTCCTAAAAAAGAAAGGCCACTTTTTGCTATCCAAGCAATGACATTTGATTTCGGCAGCCTAAAGTGTACATCCATTCCCTTTAGCTATATATGTATATATTCCAGAACATTTTCTTCATTGTCTTCGAGCCTAGATTGCATTTACTGTACCGACAGACGGTGGTAATAATAGGGACGTCCCTCAACCATTTTAAAAACTTTTTTCGGCCAGAATTAGATTTTTTTAAAGTGTTCTTGCTCATATTTTTTCCTGTTCCGGTGAATCCACCGATAGCTTGTCACTCAACCAGATGAGAAATGGGTAAACAAAGACACGAGACTTGATGAAATGCATAAGTATACTATAGAGCAATCATAATAAAAGTAAAAAAATGTATGACGATTTCAATTCTTTCTTCCGAATTGAGCAAGCGATTTTATTCTATTTCTGGACTCTCTTTTTTTTGGAAAGGAACAAAACAATGACTAACACGTGCCAAGTGAAGTGCAAGAAAGAAGGTAATATATCGTCCTTTTTTTCCTGAAGAAAAGTTGAAATGTTTCTCAGACTGCATTCATTTTCAAAGTCGAAATAAAAGTTGGTTGACAATGCAATAAGTTCATTCTGAAAATTTTGAAAACTTTTATTTAGTTCGGAAAATGGCAAAATACTTTTATCGTTCCTATTTTGAAAAAGGGATGTGTTTTCAATACATATACATGTATTTCTCAAACTATACGGAGTATGAGGGCGGTATGAATCAATGTCCAATATCTATCGCTCTGCCAAATGACAAAAAACTCTTTTGATTTATTGCTTTTGTTGACAAAGAAAGCTTATAGCTTACTGGATCAGAACAAAAAAATGTTCTATCTGACCAGCTCTAGTTCTAAAAATGACACAGGTTTAATATTTCAGAATTTAAACTGAAAGTCAGCAATTCATTTTTGATAAAAACGTGGCAGTTGAAAGAGGAAAAAGTATTTTTTCAGAGTTAGATACATTTTTAAGAATATTGTGCATGAAAAATTGCATATTGATGTGGTATATTTTTATAGTCAATAAATGTAAAAAAATATTATTGATATCTTTAAATAACATTGATTTTTTTTCACTACTTCTTGAATGGCATAGTTTAATGTTTAATCAGTTATTGATATATTTTGAAGAAGCATATATGTTTTAATTAAATAATGATAATAATACTAATAAAAATTCTTACATTTTAAATGGTTTATCTCTGAATCTAAAATTACAGAAGGCATATTTTGACCCAAGTAAAAATGTGTTTATTTAGAATCCGAAAGTGATTGGAAATCACAGTTTGAAAATTTAGGTACTCAAACAAAAAAAATGATTGATTACAAATGCCACTGTAATACAGGGTGAGCTCAAATGATGGACCGATTTTGTAAATAATATTTTCAAACCTATCGCATATATAACAATAAGTGTTAGAAGAATGTAAAGAAAAATACACCAAGCTTTTTCCCCCCAATGCTCAACAATACATTCAACATGGCTGGGATTGAAGTCCAAACATAGCGACAACGACACAGAAGAGTTTTTTCAATTCCTACTATTAATTCACTCTCTCCCTATATATATATATATATGTTTATTGATATAAGTATATCTTATTCAATTTTTCAATCGTTAACAAAATACTTTCTACTCATCCATTCAAAGTAGGAATTGTAGTTTTTTATATTATGTGTTTTTATTTGAATATACACGGTGTTTTGCAGTTATTTCAGTGCGACGTGCATTAAGAAATTGCTACAGAAAAGAAACACCAACCAACAAGAGTATTCTTAGAGGGTATCATCAATTTTAGAAAACAGTTGATAGGGTAAAAAGAAAAGTAGTGACCGGCCAAGCGACTGGGAAAAATCAGTGGAAACGGTGAAGCAGAGTTTTGTTCGAAGTCCTACGAGAGTTGCCACACTTGAACTTCGAATGCTCCAGAAAAAGGTACTTAAATTTAAAGAAAAAAATTAAATTTCAAGCCATATCATTTGCAATTGACACAACAAATAACAGAGGACTAAAGTAAGCATTTGTGCAGCATTACGAACCATTCATAGAGTGATGCTACAAAATGTATGGAACGAACTGGATGACAGATTGGACGTATGGCGTGTAACAAAAGGGTCCCAAATCGAACATTAGTAACATAAAAAAACTTGATACATTTCTCTTTGTATTCATGTATCACTTATTGAAATATGTGTAGTACTTTTGATAATATGATGTTTTAAAGCGAGTTCATCATTAGTACTCGCCTTACATTAGGTATTTATTTAGAATCCAAAAGTGGTTAGAAGTTAGCTTGAAAATTTAGGTACTCAAATAGAAAAAATAATTGATAACAAATGCCACGGTAATATAATGTGATGTAAGTTTACTTTTAAATTTTACGTTGCCTAAGTGTAACAAATAATAATCTCAGAATTAAATATGGTGGTGTCAGTTAACATTACTATTTAAGGCATCCGACTACGTTCGGAACCGTGATTTTAAAAAAGCGCATAAATGGATAATTTTGATGATATTTAGTGTCACTTAGATTAGAGTACACGTTTAAAATTCTTTTAAGAATATTTTGACAAAAAATTATTTAAATACAATATTTCGGCAAAAAATTAACTTAGAATAAACTTTTTTTCAAAATGTTCTCCTTTAGTGAAACATGCTTCTGTTATAATAATATTTTGCCTGTGTATTGCTCAGACCTCTGTACAGAGGCTGAACTATGAGTTTTGAAAAATTCACATTATTTTCAGAGTTACAACCCATTGAAATTATTATCGCCGTTTTTTTCTTAAAATTTCTCCCCTCTGTTGTCGTAAAACATGGATATATAAACCCACTTTTAAGTTATGTATTTCAAACATTCTAGTTGAGCCTTTGTACAGAGGTCTGAGTTATACACAGGCAAAATATTATTATAATAGAAGCGTTTTTCAAAAAAGGAGAACATTTTGAAAAAAAGTTATTCTAAGATTTCTTTTTCCCGAAATGTTGTATTTAAATAATTGTTTTTGTCAAAAATTCCTTAAAACAAATTTATACATATATTCTAATCTAAGTGACACTAAATATCATGAAAATTATCCTTTTATAGGCTCTTTTAAAATCACGGTTCCGAACGTAGTTGGATACCTTAAACTTAACTTTTATATTGGGAATTTTCATTAACCTGTATAACTTGGATTAAATTTGGGGAATTTATTACTTACTAGCAGTCGGCTCCGGTGGCTTAGAAGTAATGTGTCCACTTCATAAGCCCAAGGATGCGGGTTCGACCCCGGCTGGAGTCAATAGATTTTCTGGGTGCGAAAATCGTAGACACGCATCGCATATGATTATGTGGTATGTGAAAGATCTTTTGAGTATCAATGTAGCTTTGATACTCTTGACAACATTAAATCAGAGCAATATTTAGCAAACGACGGCAGCTTGAATTAAAAAATTAATTGAAGCGTCTAAATTTGGTAACGAGGCGGTCACTAGATGGTGCCACTACGAAATGGCTCTCATGTTTGGATACATGCCGTGTGTTGGTACCTTGTACACCCCCGCTATTGTCGCTTGTCGTGGCACCCTACTATATAACTTATCACTTCTACGAGATTCCTCATTCAGAGCGGGCGTACTCTCCCTGTCATCCCGACGTAGAAAGTATTTCTTTGCATTTAAGTGCCTCTTTGTCTAATTTTACTTACTTTTAAATTCAATGTTAATTTTTTATTGTTATTTACCTATGTTAATCATAATAAATATTTGTTTGTTATAGATTGTTTTATTTCTCTTTCTTGAGTATTATCGACGATAATTTTACTGTCGACATCCCATTGCATTTAGGCCTAACGTCGTGTCTGCAAAGGCTAAGTTGTTAAAATGCAGCCCAATCGGGGAAAAAAATTATTTATTAACATCACATTACGAAGCAACACGAGAGTTGTTTGCAATGGACCCCAGATAAGAACGAACTTGAGCTGGACTCTTCTCTCCAAACTATCACACCACGCCTACAGGAGGACTTTGAGCCTCGGCGGATTTAACCCTTAACTTCGCACTGTTGCATTTCTGCAACATATGATTTATTTTAATTTAACTGACTCAATAGTTTCTTTAATTACCTACAGATCCCTTATCTGAGAAAAATAAGATTACTGCAACGAAATACATGCTAATTTTGTCACTAGATGGAAGTACATTTTTTCCAGAAATCACAACAACTATAAAAATTTCTGATGCCTCAAAAACTGTGTTTTTGCTATAAAAAGAATCCATTATATTTTATGTTTCCTCTTGCTTATTGACGAAATAAATTACCAGGTAAGAAATTTAAACACTTTATGATGAATAATAAAATCCTCATATAAAAAAAAAGTTTTGCTATTTACAGCACTACTGCGCAATGTTGCACTCTTGCAACAAAAAAAAAGTGACTGAAATTCAATTTATAATTGCTTATTTTTGCAATGTTTTCCCCTTTTATTATAACTTGAGAACTAGCTGATATAATTTTTTCATAGAAATTTAAAAAATTGCGAAGTTAAGGGTTAACATGCGTCAGTTCTTCTAGGCGGGGGCTTTAACAGTACTTAGTCTCGATCACGTGACTCGATCCATATTCCAATTAAAAAAGAATTTTCTGCTTTAGTTGAATATTTTATCTAACAATCAACATAAATATCAATAATTTCAGTGATCATTTTTACACATTCCAATGTAAACCTAAAGTTATGGAAAGTTAAGTTAAGAAAAAAATAGGTGCAATTTTTACATAATGAACTCAAAATTGGCTTACTAAATATTAACACGAATCCTAAAATTCTAGATTCATATTCTATTAATTTTGTATTTAGGAAAAGCTCATAACCACTTTAAACTAACGAGAAAATTCATGTGATTTGAGTTAAATATCCAG
This sequence comes from Trichonephila clavipes, assembly GCA_019973935.1. NCBI lineage: Eukaryota > Metazoa > Arthropoda > Arachnida > Araneae > Nephilidae > Trichonephila > Trichonephila clavipes. The sequence goes on from BMAU01013811.1 coordinate 144,223, forward strand.
TTACTATGACATATTAATTTTTAAATGCTAATTTAACAAATATTTTAATGTTGTATGGCCCTTTCCAGAAACTCTCAAGTGCTTCCTGGAACAAAACAACTTCATTGATAATTAGTTGAAATTAAAACTTTAGTGTAGTATTACAATATATCTTGTGAAGACATCAACATTGCAGGATTACTTTGACGCGCGCGTGCTGTCTTTTACTCTCGGATGCTCTTAGTTATGAATTTTTAATTATTAGTTAGGTTTCAATTATTAATTTTTGAAGTAACTTAGTGCAATTAATGAATAATGGCGATTAGATTTTATGAATTTTGGGTTTACAATGCTTTGCTTATGCTATTCACAAAATAATGTAGTTGTTTAATGTATGCATTTGAAATTTTTATAACGAAACTTGATTATGTTAAATAAACTACAATGCCTTTAATTATGCACTATTTAGTTAACCATCGTGCATTGAAAGATTTATCATTTGAGGCATGGTTACTGCAGATTTACGAGTTTATTTTTGACTATTATTGCAAAACATTAACTGAATTATAAATTGTTTATTTTTGTAAAAAGGACATGTACAGTGGCGTAACGCACACCACAGCATCACAGAGGGAAGGGGGCAGGATTCTTGGGGGCCCAAATCCTAACTGACGCCAAATACATACCCTTTGAAAAATTCGACTTGGGGCCTAAGACCTGACATTGCAGGGCAGCCCTAATGTTCTTCGTTACGCCACTGCACTTGTATGTTTCTACATGTGTAAGAACTTCAGCATATTTTGGTAGTAGTAATAGATAATTTGTGGTAGCGTATCGTGTTTCCACGCCACGGGTCCAGAGTTCAAACCCCAGGCTAGGCAAGGTCCGCTCAGCCTTGGTTACTGCAAACCTTGGTCCGATTGATAAATGAGTACCAAGCTTACTAGGGAACAAAACACTGGGGGTTTCGCGTCAGTATTCCTGACCGGAAAACCTGTCCATGCACCTCAGTGTCCAAAGTCACGAAAACTGAGATAGGCATATTAAGCCTTGGCTCGCAATGTTCTGTTGCACATTGAGTTTAGTTTAGCTTAATAGATAATTTTATAAATTAAATACACCTTAAGAGTATATTCGAACTACGTTTTGTCAAAATAACATATTTAAACGTTTTAAACGCTTTTTTAGGACTCAATAGCAATAAATACTAATATTTACCTAACAATATTTAAAATAAATTGCCTAAATTTCACAAAAATCACAAGTGTAAGTGAAACTTTAGCAATATTTTTGTAAAACTTCAAAGCAATTAGAGAAAAAATTAGTAAATTTATATTAATAAAAGTATTACGCAAACAAATTAAATACATTTATTTAGAGAATTTACTAAAATTTTAAAGTTTTATTAAAATTTGAAAATTTTAGAACTGATTGAGTAAACATTATAAGAAAAGGCATATTCTTTACGAGACCATTATTTAAATAACAGGCCCTAACTCAAAAAATATTCATACAATAAGAAATATTTTAGTACATTCTCTAGAAAATAGCATAAATATCAGGTTGAAAAAATTTAATAGAAATGGATTTGTGATATTTTATCAGACTCGTCATGATAGATTTTGAACAATTTAAATACCCACTTCTGGTAGATCAAAGACCCACTTCCGGTTTTTCTAACTTTATAAAACCTATTGAAGCTTGGCCTCTAGGTAGCGTAGAATCAAAACAAAGTATGTTTTGTAAAGCCAAAAGATAGCTCCATTCAATAAAATAAAAAACAAAAATATCTGTCTTGACTGAATTTGGCCATTTTCAACGTGTTCGGATACCTTAATACCTTTTTGATGATCTTGAAATGAATCCCATATTAAATAGGTCATAATGAAATTCTTTTTAACTTTGAACACACACACACACACACACACACACACACACACACACACACACACACACACACACACACACACACACACACACACACACACACACACACACACACACACACACACACACACACACACACACACACACACACACACACACACACACACACACACACACACACACACACACACACACACACACACACACACACACACACACACACACACACACACACACACACACACACACACACACACACACACACACACACACACACACACACACACACACACACACACACACACACACACACACACACACACACACACACACACACACACACACACACACACACACACACACACACACACACACACACACACACACACACACACACACACACACACACACACACACACACACACACACACACACACACACACACACACACACACACACACACACACACACACACACACACACACACACACACACACACACACACACACACACACACACACACACACACACACACACACACACACACACACACACACACACACACACACACACACACACACACACACACACACACACACACACACACACACACACACACACACACACACACACGCACGCACACACACACACACACACACACACACACACACAGAAAATACATCATACTTTTTTCATTTGCATAAATTTTTGAATTACTACTGTTTTTTTTCTTTTCTAAGTCATGACGAAATTTCTAAAATTGAAAGATTTTATCTAAGTAATCGCTTTTGAACATTTACACGCAACTATGCGTGTCACGGAAAGCGACAATTGACGCGTGTACTCGTCAAGCACAGAGTAAGAATCACCGTTAAAATATTGGATAAAAAAATGGGTTTATTTTTAAAAATACAAATCTGGGAATTTTAGTGATCGTCAAAATTTCCGAACTGAGGGACCTAAACACGCAACGATTTACTTCTTTCTTTACTGACAAAACATTTCGTACGTATCTTGACAATAAGGAAGTTCTGTAGGCATACCAGAAAGCATCCTTGCTTTTCCAACCCCAATGAATAAACTGTTCTTTAGACAATACGTCATTGGACCATATCTCTAATGTCAGCTCAGGGTTCTAACATCAAACAATTGGCATTTACACGATTTGATAGCTTGGTAACTCGGGGACAGCAGCTATCAATAGATCAGTGCCTGGTCGGCGTCACGCATTTGTTCCATGGCTGACCATACCTGAAGGAACCCTATTATGAATCAACTTTTAGACTTTTGTCTTTGCCCTTTCTGAGTAACATCTAAAAAAGATTATCATCGAACATAAATAAATTCGTTATGTGAACTTATTTATTTCAGCCGGTGCTTATGAGGGTGCGCGAGTTCTTAAATTTTTCCGGCTTGGCTTCTAAGTATTCTAAACATCTTGAAATTTGAGGAAATGTTTTGTTTTTCTCAAAAATTACAATTTAAATAACCAATGGTCACTACTTTTTGCGCATGACGAGTATACTCGCCATCACACATAAAGAGAGTTAACTGGTTAATAATAAATAAATAAATAATTTATTTCCTCAGACAGACTTATGCTACTTTAACTCTTGTAAATTCTGACGTATGTTTTGTTCTTCTCAAAAATTACAATTTATATATCCAATGGTCACTGCTTTTTACTCATGACGAGTATACTCGTCATCACTGAGAGAGAGAGAGAGAGAGTTAACTGATTAATAATAAATAAATAAATAATTTATTTCCTCAGACAGATATATGCTATTTTAAGTTTTGTAAATTCTGAATATCTAAGCCTTCTTAATATTTTGAAAAGTGGATGTGCGTAGATTGTGGTAATTTCTAAAACGCACTAAAGTAATAACGATTCCTTCATTTTAAAATGACAAGGTCTAAAAAATGTACTTTTTCTTGCTATTGAAAGAACAGCTTTAAAACTAATCGAATAACATGGCTAGATTATCCAGTGGCCCCCAAATTAAAGTCTCCAGCTTATAACTTGAGCAACATGACTTTCTTCTTTATTACAAGAATTTACTATGACTTTTGGAGTAAATAAAGCATTCTTTTAAACATAAATAACCGCAATAGAGCTGTTACAAACAATTTTCTCTACTATAGTGATACATTACGCCATGCTTAGGGATGAAGAAAAAAAAATTCAGAGAGAAAACGTGATTCTAAAACACTTATTTTGAAGAAACAGAATAATAAATAGGGACACCACATGGGCATTTTTGTGTTTTTACATCCCATGTGACCAACAGGCTACAAGGAAGATGTACATATAGATGGTTTAGAGCTCTTTCAGTAGATTTAAAGTTCTCCAAGGACTACTCAGATGTCTCACTATAAACATTCATTCTTTAAGAGTTTTCTAGTATCAGTTTCGATGACTTGTTTTAACCCAAATATCTTTTTTTGCTAACGGTGGGAAAAAGAATGGAAATAAAGTCCATTTTTTGTTAATTTTTGATAAACTTTCTGGATAAAAGAAAGAATGTAAAATAAATTTTAGCTCATAAGATTTGTACTTCATAATTTTAAGAAAATAGTAAAGAATTCCAAATGCATAATTTGAGTTAATTGTAGATATATTAGTTAAAAATACATTTATTTAAAAATACATTTATAAAAAATACATTTATCACCCGTAAATCTTGTTTGGATAAGATTTCAACGAGATTTAAATATAAATTTTTATTGTTCAAACCTTTATTAATGTAGAATTATTTTTTTGGTGAGTAATTAAATACCTGAAATGCTCATTTTTCTTTTAGATATCTATGTAATCAAATATTTTTAAAATATAAAAATTTGGAAGTACATTTTCCTATTACGTATATACACTGTTGGCCACCGTAAATGCAACACCCTGAAGGAAACATGCAAATAACATGAAATTTACAACATGCATTAGCGGAAATGAGATATGCAAATGATTAGAATTTCAGCGCAGACACACATCACGCGCGCCTGTGGTACCACCACAAAGCGCTATTTAAGACTTGGAGATTTCGACGATTTCAAGTTCGGCAATTGTGTTTTTCTTGTTGTTTTTTCAAAAAACGATCAGTTATGACTCGTAGAAAACAGCGATCAGCTTTTGATCAAGTATCCGAGTTCGACAGAGGAAGGATAGTGGCCTGCCGAGAATGTGGATTATCTTTCAGGGAAATCGGTAGTCGTGTTGGACGAAACCAAACAACTGTAATGCGGATATATGACCGTTGGATACAGGAGGGTACGACGGACCGACGTGGTCAATTGCATCCAACTCAGTGCACCACTTCACGTGAGGACAGGTAAATTGTGCGAATGGCAGTGACGCATCGCTCAGTCACATCACGAACCATAACACAGCACATTGAGTCTATAACGCACCATTCAGTGTCTGCGCGTACAATTCGACGCCATTTATAGCAGAGTGGTCTGTCCGCAAGACGTCCACTAAACGCAGAACCACAGACGTCTCCGCCGCCAACGGTGCGATGTAAAAAGGATTTGCACGCACTGTCATCACTACACTCAATGGTTAAATTCCACTAAATGGCTGAGAGTGAATGATTATCCTTCCGTAGGCCATATTACTTTATCTCACAAAGCGTTACTGTCTATCTCGCCGCCCACGTTGTTGCTAATCACTGATCGCATCGCATGTTCACTGATTGTTTTATCGTATTGAAGTAAACACCATTTATTGTTCGATGCTCTCTCTCTAAATGTCTGTTTTTTATCACTTTCAACGTACGCTTTGAAATGCTGTATTTTCTATGCCAGGCAGTGTACTAATTATGTGAAAAGAAAGATACATAAAGCTCTATATTGACTAAAATGTTATTTCTTTTATACTTTTACAAATTGATTTGCTTTTTCTTACAGATGGGCTTGTGTGTATGTTTGCGCTGTATTGGCAAAGTGAAATGCCAAAAATTAGCAAGAGGATTATATAATTATTATAAGACAGTGTTTCTCAAAGTGTGGGGCGCGCCCCCCTGGGGGGGCGCGATAACCCTACAAGGGGGGCGCGAGCGTATCGAAAATTTAAAGATTTTTTTAAAAAAAATAACCGGAAAGAGAAGTAAAACAAAATGCTTTCTTCCATAATAAAAAAAATACACACAACAACACTGACATAATTTATGTTTATTATCTGGCTTTTTTCCGTCATCAAATAGCTATCTTTGATCCCAAAACCAAATTAAAGAAAAAAACATTTTGTTTTATTTGCTGTATTTCCTCAATGAGAGATTTTTTTATTACGTTTTAACATAAAATATTACTCGTTAAAAGAAAAAACGAAACCCAGACCCTGAGAAAAATTCTAAGAAGATAAACAATTCACCACTGTAATTATTATTGAAATACTGTACATTAGTTGTAGAAAAAGAAAAGGAAGTCATGATTCACTTTTCAGCCAGGCTGCATAGTACGTTTGCTAATCATTTGATTGACCTTCAATCTTATGGTATGGTTATTATCAATATTAGTTCCCTCCCCATCTTTTATGTGTTTGCTTTTCGCTTAGGGAAATTGTAAATAATTGAGTTTTGCGATATTTGGAAAAAGAATTGATTGGTTTAACATTTCTGTAGGATAATTGAAAAGTGTCTGATTTGCGTCCTTTATTATGGTCTTGTACTTTTGAATCATTTTAGTTCAGTTTTATTGGATTTTTCTCAAATCATCAAAGAATTGAATAGTCCTTGAAAGAAGGTAAGTATAATTTCTATAAATTAAAATATTCACTAGAATTCCGATTTGTATCGTGTACAGTAAAAATATTTCTAAACAAACGATTGGGGTGACTGAGTCCCCCGCACTACCAGTAATGTTAGTATCGAGTACGCGCCTGCTCCCGGGTTAAAACATTTTGAAGTCTTCTCGCTTTAAATGTTAAAAAAGTAACACAATTATTCTTCATCGGAATTTTATATTCTTTTCATAATTTAACATTAATTCTAAATGCTAATTGTGTGAGGTTTAAAATTACAGTTCTTTTAAACAGTTATTTACAATTATAGCATTTATCTAAAAAAAAAAAAAAATCATTTTACATTTTTGTATACAATGTCGTGCACACAGTTTTACTCTCCTTACAGTTAAGCTATTATATCAAGAATAATGTTTTATTTTTTTTAAAAATGAACTCGTGCAAAGAGTCGGTGTTTCAGCCAGTATACGTTTGATGTATCAGTAATGAAGAAGGTATTTTATAAATAATTTCTTATTACTGAATTTGGCCGCGGTAGCCGAGTGGTATAGGTATCGGATCGTGGCTTGCCTTGTCACGAGTTCGAGCCCAGTACCACTAAAGACCCGCCGTGTAGGACAGCGATGCACGTTAAATCTGTTGAGAGTTGAAACGTTTTCCCGTTGGTGTGGTGTGGTAGTTAGAAGAGAGGGGTGCCAGCTCAGGTGTCATCCACATCACTTGACCATGGTTCAAAATTACGTGGTCCGTCGTCAAAAGCCCTCGTGCAGCTGAACAGTGCGACGTTAATATTCAATCAATCAATCTTATTACTAAATTAAGAACAAGTTTAATAATTATTAGGGACTTCCACGAGCTTGTCTTGTAGAGGAAAGTTTTTCAAAGGAAGGTTTAATATCAAAAATTGACACTTTAAGAGTTATTTTTCTATATTTATCTGAGATCTATATTTTGTCTTCAAGGCATCCACTGCAGAAAATCCGGTTTGAAAAAGGTAGGATGTTGAAAATGGTAATAGTATACGAAGTGCTTTTGTTTTCAGTACAGATAATTCCTCATCCACCTCTACCCCAAATTCAAAGAGCGATTTATTTTAAAATTGCCTTTTAATTTTTCACTGGATGTGAAATCTATGAAGATTTCTTCTTCGGAAGTTGAGAGCCCTTCTGGAGTATCTTGAAATAAATCCCTAATCCACTCGTAACTTGCTACCAAGCTGTCCTCATCCAGAAAATACTTTTTAAAATTCTTTGCCAACATAGGTATCAGATAGGTATCAGATCAACATAGGTAAATGATTTTACATGTTTTAAAAACAACTTTCACATGTTGTTCTACAGATTTGTAAGTTTCAACACATATCGAGCTGGGTTTTTTTTCCATCATTTACTTCAGTAGAGGTAAATCCAAAATTTAAGTATTTTTGAGAAAATCGCCTTGATTTAATTTTCGGAACCATGCTCGTTCGTCTGTGTACTTGTTGATTTTTTATTATGGTCGAATGTTTGCTTACGACTTAAAAATGTATGTATGATATTGTTTTAATCTACTGCCTTAAATACTTAATTACCGTGAATTACAATTAACGTGGAAATTAAAAAAAATGTACATTCAAGCTAGATTCGGTAGCTATAGGAGTATCGAGTCGACCAAAACTGACTGGAATTGTACGAGGAAAAGCATTTTTACATGTTTTGCGCAGACGTCCGATAGGTTGCCCAGACTTACGCAAACGTACCCTATAATGCCAGATGTGCGACATTGACTAGACTATTTTTCGAATGACATTTGTACATTGAGAAATGAATGCTGAAGGAAATAAATCTTTAATTAAATACATCATTTTGCGATCTGTTCCAATTTAAAAATTAGAGGAAAAAAATAACATAATTCTAAGTAATATATATATTTTAAGTAATTTTCTTAATATATATATATATTACTTAAAAGTTACATATACACAAAATTTAATATACTTATCGTATTAATTTAAACGGTTTATAATTAAGATCGTATTGTAACTTTAGCGTCTCTCTCTCAAAGTGCATTTTTATTGCAGTAAATACATTATTGTTGTACAGGGGGGCGAGACAAAAATTATGATTGAAAATTGGGTCGCCAGTATTGAAAGTTTGAGAAACACTGCTTTTAATGTATGAGTGGTGCACAGAGTATTTTATGACTAATTAATTAATACTAAATTAAGAACAAGTTTAATAATTATTAGCTACTTCCATGGGCTTGTCTTACAGAGCAAAGTTTTTGAAAGGAGTTTTAAGATAAGAAATTGACCCTCTGAGTTCATTTTCTATATTTAGCTGATATGTATATTTTGTCTTCTAAGCAACCACCGCATTTTGTAATATGTTCCAATTTAAAAATCAGAGAAAGGAAAAATAACTTAGTAATTATCCTATTACTTAACTTTTTTTTGCTTAAAAATAACATATACAAAATTTAATACTTATGTCATGAATTTGTACGGTTTATAATGAATATTGTTGCTTTATCGTAAAAGTGTTTTATTATTGCATTCAGTAAATTATTATGTATAAGGGGGCGCGATAAAAATTGTGATTGAAAAGGGGGGCGCCAGTATTGAAAGTTTGAGAAGCACTGATTATAAGAGATATTGATTTATTTATACTTTTAACTCATCTTCCTTAGTAAACAGAAATAAATCTTATGTCTTCTGTGCTGGTAAGTTGCTGGAAATATTATTTAAGTAATATTTTGTAAAATCCACTCTATACAGGGTAATTCAGAAGGATGTATACAGTTTCAATGTACCATAAATCAAGAACAATGTAAGATATTGCATGCTACTTGTAAACAGAGTTGTGTGGTATTATTTTAAGTCCGGTTAGAGACAGTTATAAATGTTCTATGTGCGAACCCTTAATCACACGACACGAACTGGTTATCCATTTCCATCCAAACGCGTATTAAGGTATCTAAATCAAGTCCATCGTTAGTGGTTGTGATACACTAAAAACCTTACGAAACTATACGATGAAAACCTTATTCCCCACAGGAAGAACAAGGTGTTAAGTCAGGACTTCTGGGTGTCCATTGGGTAAGTGGCATGTTGTAGTCCCTGGCTTGTCAAATCCGTCAATGAGGGAAATGTTCATCGAGGTAATATCGCCCGTTGGTCGACCAGTGTGGTGGTGCTCTATCCAATTTCAGAATGAAGTTGTCAATGTTGTCCTGTATCTACTGCATCAATCAAAAAGTTAACAAATCCCCAAAAGTGACATCTATAACAGTTTGCTAAATTCAAGACCTCTTTTCCACTGTAGATGCCACTATTTCAACTGACTAATCACATGACACGCATGCTATGGCCTACGTCATTTCCGTTAGGGACGAGACACAAACTTTAAGAGTGCATCACTTTACGGTCGCTGAGGTGACGCGTGGGATTGACTGTTACTGTTTCACATCATCTGGAAAGTGTATACTTCGTTCTAAATCACCTTTGTATATTACATCGAAAATATATTTTTTTTACATTCAATACAAAATATAATTGTAAAACACTGATTATACAAGAATTATTGTAAAATTAAAAAATAAATTGATTTATAAATCTAATATTTGGATTTGTATATGAAGAAAAAAATACTTCGAATCGAAAACTTTATAACTGTATTTTCTGGAGTTCTTAAATGAGAGCAATATGTGACTATTGATAGCAATATGGAAGGAGAAAAAGATTTTTACTTTTTCTATCATAGTAAAAATTAAAGCATTTGAATTATTTATGAAAACTAATATGAATAGAAATCGTTGCCGAAATTCGATTTTATAGAGGTAATGATATGAGACAATTAAGGGAAAAATATTTTATGATTAGGAATAAATTCCTTGCTTTGGAATTGCGCATTTTTCAAGAGTATTCATGTATTTCTTTTCACTATCATTTTCTGGTACCATCAGTTAAGAAATATTTTAACTTTGAAAAAAAATCATAAATTCCTTTTTGCCTGTTTCAGTGAACGTGTTAAAGATAAAAATACATGAAAAGTCGTTTCAAGTGCAGATAAAAAAAATCCCATTTAGTTATGTAGTACGATAAAGGTTTTTTCTTTCAATTTATAATCTTATTTCTCATGAAAAATGTAACTGATATCTTATTAGCTTAAATATACAGACATCAGCAAGAAATATTATCTTCTGAAGTGTGAAATTCATTCTATAGGACTGATATAAAATCTTCGAAAAATCTTTTATTTAAAAGTGATTATTTCAAAAAACGGAAATATTAATTTGATGTGATGATATGATAATAAAACAAAGTTTAAGCATTAACAAGATTTCTTAAAAACTCATGAGTAATTATGACACCTATAATCTGATAGAAAATAGAACCAGCATTACAAAAAAGATTTTTAAGTTTAAGCAGACAATTATGAAAGAAAAATGTATTTGAAAACTGATAACAGATCCATTAATTAAACAGGACTCCAACATAAAAAATGATAAATTATTTTTTTAAAGGAACCTATTATAGGTGATTTTTTGCCAAGCTATTTATCACCTTTGCATAATAATTATAAAAGAATGGTAGAAAAGGAAAACTCAGAATTTTTTTTTAAAATGACTGTATTAAGATTTAAGGTGAAAACTTCTTGTATACACACTTTTTTCACAGATATATTTATTATCTTTGTTCTGCATTATTTTTAATGGGTCTGTTTGATATTTTGAGAGTCACATAATCGTTATTTTAATCGATACATATTTTAAATCATTAATTTTTGAATCCCCACAGGGATATCCCACCCCCCAGGGAGGCGCGTCCCACAGTTTGAGAAATGCTGGCTTAATCACAAGATATAAATTGTAATTGCAAAAATTTAGAATTTTTCGCATAATAATGCATGGAATTTTCTGTTATCTGGTGAATTTGAAGAATTCAGCGTGGCACGGATTTTACACAATAGCTTGCTTCCAAGAGAAAAGTAGGATCATGACATCCAGATTATCACTTAGTTGCTGGATTTTAATGAGTATAAAATCTTGTGAACGAATGAAAGGTTTAATTTAATCCCATGTTTTGAAATAGGGGTAATTTTGATGATTATATTGAATACAGATATGTCATCAGTATTATCCTGAATGTTTAGATTAAATAAAATATGTGAATACTTCTAGCCCGATAATTCAGCACATTTTCTTTCTAAGAGTTTCAATACTATTTAATATTATAAAGAACAGGACTGCGAGTGAATAGCTTAGAAGGTATAAAAAGAAGTTTTAAATTAGTTTAAGAAATTAGAGGCATGTTTATGCAAAATAAAATATATCCTTTTTTTGCGCATACAATTTGTTTGTAGCAATAAGAAATCATAGCATTTCCTGATAAATGAAATAACAGATAACATTGTGAGACTACATTAACCCCCTTAAGTGGTCATTTTTTTACCCAAAATCCTTAAAAAAAGGCATTTTTTTATTGTTCATAACTAAACACTGCACAAATTCCAGACGAAAGGACAAAATATATAAACTTATCAAAATTCCAGCATTAAATAATATACCATAAGAATTAAAAATAAGTTCAAATCAAAGAAAGAAAGAAAGTATCACACAGAGTACCCGTCAGTGCTGTTTATCCCTTAAGCGCTTGGGGGCGAGCGTGCGGGGACCCGGATAGTCTGGACTTAACCAGATTTTCCTTGGATCCTTCAGTGTCAAGGGGGCCTGTAGATCTGCACCAATTGCCCAAAATGTGCTTAAACCGGCAATAGGGGTACGGGCAAATCAGTGTACGGGCAAACCAGCTGCGGTCAATTTTCAAAACTTGGAAAAGAAAGGATACCACAGTCACACAACAATCTATTCCTTTCGAAGATCTTCTAAAAATCACGATTAAAACATTTTATTTTAAATAAAAAAATGAAAACTTTAAATAAGTTCTTAAATTTTCTAATTTATATGATTTATACTTATAAAAAAATCTCGGTAATCTTAAGATTTTAACGAGATTTTTAAATTAATACATCAAGCAATATTTTTTTAAATTATGAAGTACTTTAACTATTAACTTTTTACTTTATTCTTATAGCTATCGAAAAAATATCACTGGGAATCTCATTAAAACTACGCAGAAGCACCAAAAAAAGATATTTTTTTATTATATCGTATTAAATGCAAGAGGGAGTGAATATATATTTTGCATCAAGTTTAATATTTATGTAGAAAGAACAGTAATTCTCGGCATCAAATTCTGATTCAACAATATACCATTTGTGATTCTAATGGCATTAGAAATAAAACCTCTATACTTTCAGAAATCAATCCGAAAAACACATCAACCCAGGCTTTTATACGAGCAATAATATGAAGAAGAAAATAATTTCTGTCAGCAATCTTTTCTTTATTCTCAGGATGTGATACACACGTAGGAAGACGTCGTAAATAAATGTCCCAATCCATGGCGAAATAAATCCTCATAATGTCCAAAGAAGCTTTCTGTGCTTTTGACGATTTGCGGTTATATTCTTCATTGACTCCTCCCTTTCCCAATCTTCTCGTCATCCATTTTTATCCGGACACAATTCCTGTGAGGAAAATCAACTCTGGTATTGGTAATAACTCATTTATTTGATATAAAAAATATCAAGTAACCGAGGTATGTGAGCCTTAATATCGGCGTTTCTGTTACATGCCAGACTGAAAATTAATCGAAGCAAATACTGAAACATAAAAATTTGTTTCGGTAGGGGGTAGATTTAGTAGAGAGAATATATAAACACAGATTGTGCCGCGTTTAACAAACTTTTCCACAGAATTGCTATCGATATGGCACAAAAAATGACACCAAGATGTGAGATTTTTTATATATATATATTTATCTGTGTGTCACATTATATTGTTTTTCTTTCGTAATCTTCATTTTTTCCCCTCTCGTGGATTCGCTTAAATACCATTTTGCCGAGCAACTGAAAAAAATTGGTTGGCTGACAGAAGGCAAATTATGATGGAAGTTAAAGGATGTGTGTTTATTAAGAAGATAATAATTTTTTGGTGCACAAAAATTCAAGAATAGAATTTTTGATCCTGTTTACTTAATGCATTCATAATGATAAATTGGAATGATGTAAACAAAAGTTATGATTGTATTGTTCAGTTTACATGAAAACAAGTCACACACACACACACACACACAATTTAAGTCATTTCCTACTTAGGTCAACAAAGAAAAATTTTATTTTAGTTACTTTTTATTAAATAGTTACAGTTATTATAAATATGTATATACATATGACATCACTATATTAAGTGACAAAATAGAAAGCGATTTTCCTTGCAGTTTTACATTTTCCTTTCTATATAGGGTGTTGGACTATATTTTGTTTACTTTTTATTCATTCGTTAAATTTAATTATTCTAATAAAATAGTATAGTAAGAAAGAAATCCCATTCTCAGAAATTGAGCCATCTCAGGTGAATTCAAACTCATGACCTTTAGATTAAAAGTCCTACGCGCTATCCATTGCACTACAGGGATGCAACGAACGTTTTTCCTTTCTATATATGCTGTTGGACTATTACTTTTGGTTGTTACTGTTTATTTATTTCTTATTTTAATTAATGAATTAATATCTGAAAAAACTGTATTAACATCAAATGCCATCCACTAAAAGTTTAAAAAATGTATTTGAACTTGAATGGATGAATAGAAAGTATTTTATTAACGATTGAAGATTTGAACAAGATATATATATATATATATCTTGAGTGAACTAATAGTATAGGAATTGAAAAAAAATACCTTTTAACAAAATACGTCCGGAATCTTGATTTTGAAAAAAAAAATGTATAAAAGGTTTTTTTAATATATATTTAGCTTTAGTTGACTATAGAATATACACACACACATATATATATAGTTGTCAAAAGAATATTATTACAAGAAATTTTTTTAAAAATGTTACTATCTAGCAAAAGATGAAAAAAAGAATGACATATTTTAAAAACATTCTCCTTTTATGAAAAATGCTCTATAATAATAATATTTTGCTTATATATAGCTAGGACTTCTCTACTGAGCCTGAACAAGGTTTTTTTTTTGAAAAAAACTTACATTATTTTTAGAATTGCGATGGAATGAAATAACAACGGGTGTTTTTGTTAAAATTTCTCTATTCTGATAAAATAAATATGAATAAACCCATTTCTAAATTATATATGCTTCAATACTTAGTTCCATTCAGATAAGAAGTTCTAACTATGTACAGGAAAAGTATTTTTCGTACAAGGAGAGTGTTTTTAAAATACCTCCATTTTTTGCCAAAAAATTGCATTTAAACAACTTTATATGTATATTATAATTTAAACTGAATTAAACTCAGTAGAGCTACAGCCCTTGAGGGCAAAGTCCTACTGTGCTCACCTCAGTTTTCGTGACCTTGAGCGTTCAGGTGCATGGCACATGTCACAATACCTGAGTACCACATGGTGGTACTCAGGTATTCATTTATCAACCATTTGAAGGGATGAAAGACTGAGTCGGGCTTGCCCAGCCCGGGGTTTGAATCTTGGACCTGTGTCTTGGAAGCGCGATACGCTACCACTCGGCCACTGTGGGTTTCATATTCTAGTTTAACTGACACAAAATATCAGAAAAAAAAATATTCATTTATATACGTTTCTAATACATGATTTCAAAGGTAGTCTCAGTCACCTTAAGTATTTTTATTCTTCGAATTAATGCATAGTAAATGGACAATTATGAATAAATATTATAATGATATTTAGAATGCATTAAATGTTAGTTAATTTTTGCAACATTAAATTATAATTTGTAAAATTAATTTATAACCGTTAAAAAGTGATGACATAATTTTAATCAGTTTCTTTTGAAATATTTTGTTCAAAAAAGCTTTTTAGCTGTAATTAATACATGGTATTATATTGAAAATGAGTATTTTTTATATGTAAATAATTAATTATTAGTTCCAATTAGCACTTTCTTTAAATATTTATTTATTCAAAGAAAAGCTTTTATCTTTTTTCACTCATGAGCTTAGTGAATATGAAATAATATAAAAATTTATTTTTTATTTTAAAATTACAGTTTTTTAAACAGAAGGTGAGTAGATTTCGGAAAAATTAAAATTGATAAAATGATCTGCTTGAGGATTAAATATATTTTCATATAAAAATAATTTTAATAAACATTAAGACTATTTAGATGGTATAAAAATCTTTATATAGAAACATCACAATAAATAGCATTAGTTAGATATTGCATGAATACTTTCATGTTTGCGTCTGAATTAAGCTTCTGAAAATTTTCTTCTTTCAGGAGTTTCTATTTATTCAATATTGACCAAAAAGTTTTTAAAAATAAATTATAAATAAAATAATTTTTTAAACAAAAGTAATTTCTCAAAAGTATTTTTTTTATTCTTTCTATTTAGGAGAAAGAATTAGCTTTGTAAAATAAAGATTACTAAAATATATTAATTAGGGTATATTTAAAAAGATATTTTACAGACAAATTAAAAACATTACTTTCTTCGTTTTTAGGAGTTTAAAATATATTATTATTATTATTATCAATTATAATTAAATTTGGTTTGTTTTAATTTATTGCATATTTTAGAAAGTTGTTCAGTTATAAAGGAAATAACTATTATTTATAAAATTTGCGAGGAATTTTATTATATCTATTTGTTATTTTTACCTTTTTAAATAATTATGTACAAAACATTATTAATGAAGTTTTTGAAAGTTGTGACAAATCTATACGGAACTTTATCACTAACCTTCTGAGTCGACCTTTTTAGGGAAATTTAATTCCCTACCTATTTCCAATCAACTCCAAAAAGTGGACAGGATTCCTTGTTATGCAGATTAGATAAACTATTTAAGTCAAACGGAAAAGTAAAATTAGAGCAGTAGGAGATAGAGATTGAAGCAGAAAGTTATAGTGAAGTTAAATTGAAGATTTCTTGTTGGAGATAATTTAATCTCAAGAAGAGTTGAGATTCCGTTGGTAATTATTGATTTATAATTAATGTCTCATTAAAGTTTTAAGAGTGAGATTAAAGTTAAATGTTCAATAGGAACATTATTAAATATAATTCTGGGATCTCTTATCGTGGTAATCTCTGCGTGATCGTTATTTAATTGTTAATTAATTGGATCATTAATTCATTAAGTTAATTTAAAGGATATTACCTTTAAAACCTCATAATACTAGTTAGATATATTTGTTAATAAGTCTTTGATTCTATTTGGATAAGATAACCAAATAAAGAAAGTTGTTTATAAAAATGGCTACTGGTTCTTACATGACTCCTATTTATTCTCGTTCTCAAAGTGAGGTCCTAGGAGATCATCACAAAGTAAATATTTTTTAATCGCTTTATGAGTATTTGTTTAAATAACAAAAACAAGTACAATCGAACCTGTTTTAATGCGTTCTTTTTTTATGCGATTTCCTTTTTGTGCGATATTTTTTTTTACGCGGTGTATGAATTTCAGTGTCTTTGGCGCCACTGTAATGTTTTCTATCTACCTACTAGTGGCGTAACGGAGAATGTTAGCCCCCCCTCTCCTCTGAAAGTCAGGTTTCGCCTTTAATATTTTATTTTTATAAATTGGGTAAATACGTATTTAGCGTTAGTCAAGCCTTGGACTCCTAGAGTCCTGCCCCTCCCCCTCTGACTGGACTCTATGGCTTTGGCTCCACTGTAAGGTTTTCTATCTATTTACCAGTGATGTGATGGAGAATGTTAGGACCCCCCTACCTGAAAGTCAGGTTTTGCCTTTAATATTTTATAAATTGGGTAAATACGTATTTAGCGTAAGTAAGGCCTTGGGCCTCTAGAGTCCTGCCTCCCCCCACCGTGATACGGGGGTGTACGTTACGCCACTGAAATGTAGACACTCCAAGACGCTCTGTTCATTTCTTATAAACAGTCTCCCGACAATGCGCATTCACTTGTTTCTCCCAACGCTCCAGCCCTTTTAACACAAAAAATAAGATCGAAATTTAAGGGTGCGCGTTATACGCCGAGTATAAAAATGAGAGCTTGAAAAAAATGAGTTTTTAAAAAAATTAGACTTATATATCGAAATACTGTTTATTTAAAAGAAATAACATACCTTATGAACTTTCATTGTTGGATAACATGAAAAGGCATCTTTTTTGACCATTTTAAGGCGAATAAAAACGTACACTGTTTCTTGTTACAATTAATCCCTTCAGGCGATTTTCTAGGACCCAGTTCCCAACACTTTCTTCTAGAATAGGTCATTTCGTTACTCCTTTTACGCAAAACCCATTTCTTCTTTAGCATGTTAATTATTTTCATTTCATTTTTTACCACTCCCTTTTGGAGCTTTCGCGAATATCAAACATCCTTGCTGCAGCACGATTTCCATTTTCTTTTCCAAATTGAATCACTTAGATCTTGAAACCGGCACTGTGTTTTGCTTCGTTTACTAGGACCCATCTTTACTGCTCGCTGTTTGAAGCGTATTCAGTATTATTCATAGTATTGAATATACTACAGAAAGCGAGCGTAATGTCTCATGCTTGTTCTAATTTATTTCAAAATTAATCGTCCGCCTCGTACATTACACGAAAGGGGAAAAAGGAATCAATGTTTATAGAAAAGCGTTGGAAAACTCCAGCCATGGCGCTGATTCGGTCTCCCTCTCCCCTTCTGGCGCTTAAGGGTTGTATAATTCTAGAACTATACTATTTTTTCAGAAGAGAGTCTTGAATGATTCATCCAATAAATAATGACTTCAATACATAAGAAAATTGCACACGTACATTTCAAATTTTTTTCGTAAAAAAGGGCGAATATACTAAAAATTAAAAAATACAGCTTGAAAGTATAGGTGCGCGTTATATGCGCCGGATTTTACGGTAAATAGTTACAATTAATAGAAATATGTTTATACAGCCCAATATTATGATATATGACTCATCGTCATATTGGGATATATGATTATATCTCAATATGACGCCTTTTGTATTATGTAACGTCAAGAATCTTCGAAGACAAATTCGTAATGAATTATACTTGTAATCAACATATCAAGAAATAAATATCTTCAAGGTAAATTAAAAAAGAAATGCGTTTTACCTTTGTATACATATATTTTATGCAATATTTAGATTACTTGCATAAGTTTTTAAAGTAAACAAAAGATGATGTCTTTTGTGTGTTCTAATATTACCAACGTATTGCTTTTGATATGTTTAAACTCTTTATTTCATTATTCCGTTTACTTGAAGATTACTATACGAATCTGCACACACTATGTATTACAGCACGCGACATTCAAGATGCAATGCAAAAAATGATTAAAAAAAAATGAAGAAACTCGGCAAACAGAGAGAAACAGCAATAAGCGGTGTTTATTTTGAAATGATACTGGCAACATTGATCAAGTTTAGAGTTAGAAGTTTAGTTTCTCAGTTTGTATAACTACTGAAGACGGTGATACGCGAGAATCACGCCTAGGCATATAATCGATGAGAGAATGGTTGGTGTCCTTTGGGATGGCTCTTAATTCTATGTAAACCGTGTCACAGTTCATCTTCTGAAAGCGGCGGTAACAAGGCAGGCAAGCAGTATGTGTTCTATTGGTGAAAAATCACAGGAGAGTGATGCCTAGGAAAACATTGCAGGACACGTTGACTGAAGTATACAATGGGTGTGTCAACAACTATAGTGCATTTTTCCCACACCGTTACAAAGCCCTGAATACGAACCAGATGCAACTTGCTATCGTGCGCGATGGAGTCCAACTATGGTGCACGGTTGTTGAGTGGTGGAATATTCCACAGATGCAGCCAAATTATATCCATCACAGGATAGACTCTACTGTCCTACACGGTGTCTATTCTTTCAGAAACAAAGGCATAACCCGTCTGAGAACGTAACCCTTTTTTATTCCGTCGTCCACGTCGCTTTAGTCGAGTGTCTTTGCAAATAAAGTCGTTTAAATTGGGACGGATGCCATGAAAACAAGGGATTAGCTCAGTGTTTCTCAGTGGGGCGCGTCCCCCTGGGGGACGCGAGCATATCGAAAATAAAATATTTAAAAAAATTTATTTGCTAGAATGAAGTAAAACAAAATACTTTCTGACATAATAAAATATATACACATTTACATGGAAATA
>BMAU01013812.1:0-64943 GCA_019973935.1 Trichonephila clavipes
AATTATTAGTTATTGTTATATTTTTGCATTATCCTAGTTTAATAATTAAGTAGGAAGTAATTTAAATAATTGTTCTTAGTGTAATTTTTGTTGTAGTTCAGTATAGTTGTGTTATTTAGTGTTAATGTGCCAAGCCTATTGATACTGGTGACTTACAGTGTTTATATATTTATTAATATTTTAGGTTATTTTTTAGTATACTTATATTTAGTTCTTCGTTATTTTTTAGTTTATTATCGTTTTTATTTGCACACAAGAATGGCTCATAGTATAGAACAGCGACCATTAAACTTGAAAAACTTTCAAAGTCGTCATATGTATGCTTACGCTGATACTTTTTCCCAAATCACTGGAAATAATAGCGTGCTATTTAGAATGGGCAAAGGCCAAAAGTTATTTAATGACGGATTTGTGAGTAGTATATCGTTCACCGAACCGGACAACGCTTCTAACGAAAATTTTGTTATTAATTGCAAAGTCCGTGCGGAGATGAAAAAGCGAGTTACGTACCAGCCTTCTGTGGAAATTCGAACAACTTGTCAGGTGAGCTATGAATTATTTTTTGTTCCTATTTATATAATCTGTAAAACTGTGTTTATTAGATAACTGTTTGTCTTGATTTTACTCACTATTTTTGAAATAAAAAGAAATGTTTAATAATATTAAAAATTTTTTTATCATTAAATCAAAAGAATGTTATGGATTAAAAAGTTAAATCAGTAGCTTCTGTAAACATCTAAAAAACGTAAATTACTAAATGAATATTTAGTATTTTGTAGTAATATATGTGAAACATTATTTATCATAAATTCATAACTTGATAATTTTTTTAAAACAGCATTGGATGTGAATAACATTATTTTCTATTTTAAAGAATATGCATTATCAAGCTTTAATCTTGTACAGTTTTATGGTTTGTGATTGAACACATTGTATTTCAAAATAATGTATGATTGTATAATTATTGCTTCTTTATCATTTAATTCTAAATTTATTGGAATGCATTAAAAGGAAATATTTCTTCTATAGTAACAATTTCACTAAACAACTAATTCTTTTTAGCCATTGCATTAAATCTGAAAATTGTTTTAGTTTCATGAATGAAAAATTTTCAACAAATAATTGCAGCACAAATACGCAGTAACAGAATAGTTATTTATTTTTTGCTAAAATCTAATAAAACAGATATTTATATGATGAAGTTTTTCAGTAAGAAAAATTATTGGAATACTGAATTTGAACTACTAATTTTCTTTCACTTGTCAAATGAATAAACTCCTTGATCACGAAAAATAACATTGAATCCAAGTATATTCTACATTATACTTTCTGTATGTCATTAGATGGCAGATGCACCTACAGTGATACAGTCTACATCATATTTTTTAAATTTGTAATGTAAAAGGAATTTTAAAAAACAATACACACACAATATTTCATCATTTTCTCAACTTCTTGGTTTATGGAGTTATCGATTTGGAAAATGAAGTATTCATTTTGTTAATAAACTTTGGCACAAATTCTAAAACATATTTGCCAGTTTATTGTTCAGCGGAATGGTATGTAAATATGAAACACCTTATGCATGCTTAAAATTTTTAATTTTACAATTTATTTGTTTAAAATATAAATGCTCTTTCTTTCTAATTTCAGATAATCACTGCAAAATGCATTTGTCCTGCAGGGAGTGCTCCTGCATATTGTAAACATGTCTTTGCTTTGCTTCATGCAATTGAAGATTACGTCAGAAATGAGTTATTTTATGCATCGACTGAACGGCTACAAACTTGGCACCATCCAAAGCCTTCTAAAACTGTTCCACAAGAAACTAGCAAAATTTTTAAGGGTGAATCTTCGAAAAGAAGGCTTTTGAATACAAATTTTGACTACGATGCAATAAATTTCAATAGTAATAATATTGAAACAACTTAAAGTAAAAATTTCTTAACTGAATAAACTCGTATCTTATTTGCTATCACTTCCCCATTAAAATTGTTGACATAATAAAGTTCAGTCATGTTTAATTCTAAATATTGCAAGTGATTTACAAACAAAAACTTCAATATATTTTTTCAGAAGTTGATTTTGTTCTCTATCCTAAAGATACCCCTTTGTAGAGATCCAACTGTATTCACTTCTCTATGGCTGCTACCTTGACGTGGTAGAGAAGCTTAAGTATCATTTGAAATTTCAAAAATGGTATAACAAAAAGCAGTCTTAAACTAAATTATTCATAATAAAATTTCAGTTTATGAAAACTAATTTAAATACACAATCTCTGTAATTTAATGTATTGGTCTTTATTTCTAGAAAGAAAATATTCTTTTTAAAACTTGGATGAACTTATAATTTCAGTATTTTATGTATGGTTTTCTAAAGAAGGAACTTTAAATAAAAATTCTATAGTTATTCAGTAACCAGGAAAAGATGTCTAGAGTTTGCCATGAATTACAAAAATAAGCCCATGGATTTTTGGAAAAAGGTTATTTTTTCTGATGAGAGCAAGTCTGAGATTTTTACACCTCCAAGTATTCGAAAAAATAAAACAGCTCTTGAACCCAAAAATGTAGTTCCCACTTTAAAACACGGTGGTGGAGATGTGTAGCCAATAATGGAGCGAGTAACTTAGCATTTATTGACAACAAAATGAATGTTTTAGCTGTACACAAAGTATTGAAATTTCATTACATTGTTGCATATGTTTTGTTAATGTTTACTAAGCAAGTGTACAAATAATCTTTTGAGTATAATTTTTTTTAAAAAAATTCCCTTCTTTGAAATAAATGCTTAATTTATTTTTTATTGTGAAGGAATATTATTTTTTAAAACAATTTAAATGTATCTCAATAACTTTGTTATATTACTTAATTTATTTTTGAAAAACACGAAATTTTAAGTATACAAATACACATTTTGCCAATTGTATAACAAATTTGAATCCTCTTTTACGTAGATTGTACTTATTATTCATTATAGTGATTTAAAATGTACATTTTTTTTGGTTATATACCACTAAATTGACTTTTAATACATATATTTTATGATTTAAACTTTTCAACAAAATAAATGATGTGATCACAATCAAGCCTCTTTATTTTTTATCATAGTTACCTAAAATGAAAATCTTGCACTGGGAAATAGTATATTTCATATACTGTAAAATCCGGCGTATAACGCGCACCTATACTTTCAATCTGAATTTTTTAATTTTTAGGTGAATTCGCCGTATAACGAAGAAATCTGAAATATTAATATACATTGCTTTTATTTTTTTTAAGTCATTTATTCAAGGTATTACCCAAGACTTTTGAAAAAACTACTATATTCTAGAAATAAACTCTTTAAGTCCATAAGGAGTAAATTCTTTTAAGTAAACGGTGTTTAGATACATGTAGAAGTAATTTTTTTTATGCTCATCTCTTTTGTTATTTTTAAGCTATTGTTTTTATACCAGGGGTATAATGCACACATTAACTTTCGATTTTATTTTTTTGTGTTCAAGTGCACGTTATATGCTGAATTTTACGGTACTATTGACTTTGAGACCAGAGTGTATAAAATAACCGAGTAGGTAAACGATTAAAAATTCTTCTGCGATAGAAATGAAGTTTCTTTTAGTAGAACTAAATTGTATATTTTACAAGATTAACCCATGCTATATGAACACAGAAAATTCTTCATACAGTTTTACTTCATTACACATCATTTATTGACATTTAATTATAACATTACGTGAATACACTATAAGCATTAAAATCATTTTACATGAAGATATTGATGAAAATATCTTAAATGTATTTTAATATTCAATGGAAAAAGGCATAAGTGGCATTTCTTTCATTTCTACCATTCCAAAATTAGAATTTAAAGAAAATGATACAAGGATCAAGGACATAGAATGCTTTTATCAAAACCACTCAGTCAGTACAAAATGTATATACAGTGAAAACTATATTTAACACACAACTGGGAACTTAAAATTTTTTTCATGTTTAAGAATAAAAAAAAAAAAAAAAAAATATTCAACAAAATTAAGTTAATTTGCATTAATCCCAATATACAAATGAAATAATTGAATACGTATTCCAGCCCCACCATTCAAAAATAATTTAAAGAAAATGATATTTAGATCACAAGTAACCAGAAACTACATCAGAGTGCTAGTGTAATATCAACTTTCATCAAAAACACTCAGAACCATTAATAAATAGATAGAATTTCAAACATACAAAACCACAAATTGTACTACATTATTCATTTTAAGCGATAAATTTGCATTAATTCTAATATACAAATGAAATAATTGAATATGTATTCCAGCCCCACCATTCCAAAATAACAATTTAAAGAAAATGATATTTAGATCACAAGTAACCAGAAACTACGTCAGAGTGCTAGTGTAATATCAATTTTCATCAAAAACACTCGGAACCATTAATAAATAGATAGAATTTCAAACATACAAAACCACAAATTGTACTACATTATTCATTTTAAGCGATAAATTTGCATTAATTCTAATATACAAATGAAATAATTGAATATGTATTCCAGCCCCACCATTCCAAAATAACAATTTAAAGAAAATGATATTTAGATCACAAGTAACCAGAAACTACGTCAAGAGTGCTAGTGTAATATCAACTTTCATCAAAAACACTCGGAACCATTAATAAATAGATAGAATTTCAAACATACAAAAACACAAATTGTACTACATTATTCAGTTTAAGCGATAAATTTGCATTAATTCTGATATACAAATGAAATAATTGAATATGTATCCCAGCCCCACCATTCCAAAATAACAATTTAAAGAAAATGATGTTTAGATCACAAGTTATGAAAACAGAATACTAAAAATAAAAATTTATATGAAAATTTTTTAAAAAAATTAAATTATTTATTAAATTAAATTATTGAAACCTTTAACTTGCATCAAAGGTTTGTGAAAATTACACAACATGCATGCAATAAAGAAAACTT
This sequence comes from Trichonephila clavipes, assembly GCA_019973935.1. Classification (NCBI taxonomy): domain Eukaryota; kingdom Metazoa; phylum Arthropoda; class Arachnida; order Araneae; family Nephilidae; genus Trichonephila; species Trichonephila clavipes. The sequence continues at coordinate 4,987 of BMAU01013812.1, forward strand.
TGTTAGCATTATGGAAACTATGATATGGTAAAACCCCTTGAAAGTATTTAAAAATCTTTATTTTTGATATCGCCCTTTCCACTGTAACTCGCTTGTTCGACAACTGGCAGTTACTGACCATTTCAGATATGTCAAACTGGATTTTGTCTTCTAGGAATATTGGGCGATATAGCTTGCATCCAATTTTCTCCAATTCATTGGCAATCAAAAACCCTTATCAGCCATTACAACATCATTTGGCTCTAAACGATCCATCAGTTTACTTCTTATAAAAACCTCTTTATCAGATATACTATCTGTGAATAATTCTGATATGAAGCTTATAGCTCCGTTAGGAGTAATGCCAATCATACCTTTAAAGGTATTAGCATTTTTGTAACGACTGAAAGTCATTTGTTGCTCCATTGGACTACTGGGTTTCTGAACCTCAATCTCGGTGCAATCTACAATTATTCGTACATTTTTACAATACATTCGGAATGGTGGTGGCATGTACCGAATCACCTGATCCTTGGATGGGAAGACATCCTGCAATTTTAATTTCTCATACAGAACATCCGTGACGAAATTGAAATCACGCGAAACAGTAGAATCTGAAATTCCAAATAAAATTGCTAAAAATTCATTTGAAATTCCAGTTCTCAGTTTTACCAAAAACAGAAAATACCTATCAATGGGTCTTCTTTTTGTACCCATTGATAAATCATCCTCAATCTGGAGGAATCTGTAAATACAGTAAAATTTTTTTATGGTAAAACTTGTTACGCATTTCATTTGAGTATCATCACGGATGTTCTCAGGGATAAAATTAATTTCTTTTGTTGATATTAATTTTTCAATAGCTATGTCCTTTTGAGATAGCATATCTCTATCACTTCACCAAAAGTATCTGTTTGGGTACCAGCACTGGTAGTACTGGGCTCCATTTCCCTAGGATTAAAAGAACATATTGAAATTTGTATCTATTCATAAACATTTTTTAAAAAAGTTAATACTATTATAAATTTGATATTTTTCAGAAAAACCTTACAATACATGCCTTTTTTAGTACATAAAGTACATATAGCTTGAGGCAAAAAAAATTAAACTAAATTTAAATTAAACTAATTCCACTTTAACAAGAAAAACATATTAGTAAAAATTTTTACATTTCTGACTGGACTTCTTCTGTTTGTACTGTTTCTGTCAAAGATGGTTCAAATCTATTTTTTCATAAAAAAACCACGTTTACATTAGTATAATATTTTTAATAACAATTTATATAATATTTATGTATGTACTTCATTGAAAATATATATATGTCTATGTTATTTCTTCCTATATATCAGATTCTATTTCTCTAGTGAATGCTTCACACAAATGTTGTTTTTTTTCAATAAGTATGTAAAATCATGTAGTAATAAATTTTATGCATATATATATACTTTACATATATTGAATATCATATTCTTGTGTTCTAATTTTAGATAATTAAATACAGAATTATCTTTGTTGACTACTGTCAAGATATGTAAAACAAGTAAAATTTAGGTTATATAAATATATATTTTACCTGTTTATAAATGACCTCTATATAATTTAATTTAATATAAACCAAAGTTTGCTTTACAGTTTTAAGTTACCTAACATATTTTAGTTTTGTATGTACATTCTCAGTATAATTTAACCAAAAATTTGCTTTTAAGTACTTACATTACTGAAGTGGATGGCTTACATCTGTCTAAAATCCTTCGAGATGAGGCTTTCTTTTTAAAAACGAAGATAGTTGGGATAGAGCCCCGTTTTAACTGCCGACGATTAGTAAATGGTTGATACTCAAAGCATGTCTCTTCGAAGTGATCAGAACATATCAGAGAGTGAGCAGATGGCTTGAAATTTTCACGCCTGATCATTTTCAACCATGCTTTCAGAAGACCAGGATTTTTCACCGGGAACTTAAAGAATGACTTGCTTTTGCATTCTTCCTTCTTCCTATAATTCGTGCAGCCATATGCAGCGCAATGAGACATTTTAATAAGAATATTTTAAATGTAAAATTGAATTTCAAGAACGAGCAACGAAGTGTTAGGCTAAAATTACCCGGGAAACAAACCAAAACATAGACACGTGTTCTCCTCACCACGTGATCATGACGTCACATGAATCAACCTCATTGCTGATGTATCATCTCCTATAATTGGTGCTGATTTTCTAAAGCACTTCAAACCTTTTAATCGACCTTAAGAAAAAAGGTTGGTGGATGTGGAAACTTCTCTTTTCACTTCTTGTGTTTTTTCAAATATTGTACAGCCCTCAATCCTCACTGTAGATGCAAACATTAGTTTTAAAAACATCTTATCGGAATATCCAGACCTCAGCAACCCTTCTTTAATTTCCAAATCAGCATCACATGGCACAGTCCACCATATTATTACTACTGGCCCACCAGTCACTGCCAGGCCTAGAAGGCTACACCCTAAACTGTATGATGCAGTGAAGGTAGAATTTGAATTTCTTCTTGCTCAAGGCATTATTAGACCTTCCAAAAGTCCCTGGAGTTCTCCTCTTCATGTTGTGCCCAAATCTGACTCTACAGTTAGACCTGTTGGGGATTACAGGCAACTGAATTCTGTTACTGAGTTCGACAGCTACCCCATGCTTTATTTGAATGACTTTGCTCATGCACTACATGGCAAGAGGATATTTTCCAAAATAGACATTTTTAAGGCATTCCACCAAATCCCTATAGCTGAGTATGATATTCCTAAGACAGCTGTAACAACTCCATGGGGTCTTTACGAATATACCCATTTGTGTTTTGGCCTTGTGAATGCACCACAAACCTTTATGCGATTCATGCATGAAGTACTAAGAGGACTTCCTTTTGTTTTGTCTACTTGGATGATATTTTGTGTTACTCAGAAAATGCTGAGGAGCATCGTTCTCACTTAAGAACTATATTCCAAAGACTGAGCTCATATGGTTTAAAACTAAATATCTCTAAATGTGTATTTGGTGTGACTGAACTCATTTTCCTTGGCCACCTTATCACTCCTGATGGCATTAAGCCATTGCCTGACAAAGTTCAAGCAGTTCTTGATTACAAACAACCAGAGACTGTTGGCTCTCTGAGAAAATTTTTAGGACTGTTAAATTTTTATAGACGTTTCTTGCCCAAAGCAGCTGAACAGCAGTATCTTTTAAGTGAATTTTTAAAAGGTTCTAAAGGTAAGAAGGACTCAAAGCCTTTAAACTGGTCTCTGAGGCAATTACAGCATTTCAGAGGTGTAAACAAGCTCTTGCTGATGCTGCACTTGCTCATCCTTCACCTTCTGCCCCGCTTGCTCTTCATGTGGACGCCTCTGATTATGCCATAGGAGGTGCACTTCACCAAGTTGTGGACTCTGAGCTACAGCCATTGGCTTTCTTTTCCAGAAAACTTACTTCATCTGAAAAGTCTTACAGTGCCTACGACCGTGAACTCCTTGCTATCTACTCGGCTATCCGACACTTTCGGTATATGCTGGAAGCTAGAGATTTCACAGTGTTTACTGACCACAAGCCCCTCACTTATGCTTTTAGGCAAAAAAGTGACAAGTGTTCTCCACGGCAGATCCGTCAGCTGGATTTCATCTCTCAGTTCACCACAAATATTGTACACATTCCAGGATCTGACAATATTGCTGCTGATGTTCTCTCTCGTGTTTCTGCAATCACCTTCCCAAGTCAAATTGACTATGACTGTATTGCTGAGACACAACAGACTGATCAAGAGCTTCACACCCTAATAGCATCTGGAACTTCCTTGGAACTCAAAAAGGTAACTTTTCCCAATTCGTCTACTGAAATTATGTGTGATCTATCAACGGGCACAGCCAGACCCTACATCCCAAAACAGCATCGCCAAGATGTTTTCTCTGCTATGCATAATTTATCCCATCCTGGCATACGTCGATCAGTGCATTTGATGAAGCAGCGTTTTGTTTGGCCATCAATCTCATCAGATGTAGCTAAGTGGGCAAGACACTGCCTAGCTTGCCAAAAATCCAAAATTCATCGTCATACTAGATCACCTCTTTCATCATTTCAAGAACCTTCTCAACGTTTTGATCATGTTCATCTGGATCTCATTGGACCTCTACCTCCATCAAATGGCTACACCTATTGCCTGAAAATGATTGACCGTTTTTCGAAATGGCCAGAGGCCCAACCTCTCAAAGACATAACTGCTGAGACTGTGGCTGAGGCCTTCTTTTTTTCCTCTTGGGTGTCTCGCTTTGGAACTCCTGCAATTCTCACAACCGACAGGGGCAGGCAGTTTGAGTCCTCGCTACTTCAAAGCTCTTAGCAAACTACTTGGTGTTGGAAGTGCCGTACAACTGATACCACCCAGCAAGCTAATGGGATGGTCGAAGAATTGCACCGCCCATTGAAAAGTGCAATCAAATGCCATGCTACTGAGCGTTGGACAGAAGTACCCTATCATCTTACTAGGTCTACGAGCTTCTCTTAAAGAAGATATTCTGTGTACCCCAGCTGAATTAGTTTTGGAACCACTATTCGACTGCCAGGGGAGATGTTTGACTCTTCCAAGCCAGACGATGATGTTGTGAATTTTGTTTCGAAACTTAAGTCTCACATGCAATCACTTCACCCTAAACCACCAAAAACGCATAGCAAACGTCCAGTTTTTATCCATCCAGGACTGTTGGAAGCAACACATGTTTTTCTTCGCCGAGACATGTTACGTCGTCCACTTCAACAACCCTATGATGGAAAATCATTAAAAAAGCATTTTACAAAGGAAGGATAAAGTGTTTTTCAGGCATTGACATCAATGGTAAACGGGTATCTGTATCTATTGATAAAAATGCTGCTATTTCATTTAACACTGAGGACTTGCAACTACCTCAAACCAAGAATGAAACACCTGCTACTGTGGAACCTAATGCAACAGCTTCAACACCTGCTACTGTGGAATCTGATCCAACAGCTTCAACGCCTACCCAGCCATCTACACGTTCTGGTCGCAAAGTTCATCTTCCAACTAGGTATCGTTGACACTGGACTGAGTATTTTACAGCTCAACATAACGACTTCAAAACTGAACTGAATTGATCTGTTATTATTGTAGCGTGCCTGGTTCCATGTGTTGTACATTTTTGAAAGCACCTCTTAATTGCTCATTTAATCTTTAAAGTTAAAAATGTTATTGTTATTTAATTCAACCGTGTTGTAGTGAAGAAAAACCACGCAATAGTAATCGTAGGATTTGCCACGGCTGGCTCGGATGTAGTCCAATCTGGACATCAATTTTCGATGACTTTTTCCAACATTTGTGGCCGTATATCGGCAATAACAGAAAAAATGTTGTCTTCCAAATGGTCAAGCGTTTGTGGCTTATCCGCATAGACCAATGACCGTTTACATAACCCCACAGAAAATAGTCTAGCGGTGTTAAATCACAAGATCTTGGAGGCCAATTCACAGGTCCAAAACGTGAAATTAGGCGGTCACCAAACGTGTCTTTCAATAAATCGATTGTGGCACGAGCTGTGTGACATGTTTCGCCGTCTTGTTGGAACCACAGCTCCTGGACATCATGATTGTTCAATTCAGGAATGAAAAAGTTAGTAATCATGGCTCTATACCGATCACCATTGACTGTAACGTTGTGGCCTTCATCGTTTTTGAAGGAGGATTCCACCAGCCCATAAAACGCACCAAACAGTCAGTTTTTCAGGTTGATACGGTGTTTCGACATACACTTGTGGATTAGCTTCACTCCAAATGCGGCAGTTTTGTTTGTTGACGTAGCCATTCAACCAGAAGTGCGCTTCATCGCTAAACAAAATTCGCTTATGAAAATCGACCATTATTTTCGAAATAAAATTGCACTATTTGAAAGCATTGTTCAGGCGTGAGTCTATTCATGATGAATTGCCAAACCAAACTGAGAATAAATCACTTGACAGCTGTTAAATCGGTCGCCATCTAGGAAAGTAATGCCAACTTAAACTTCTATACCTGGAAAAAACACTTTATATTATAAATGCGAAAGTTTGTGAGGATGTTTGGGCGTTATTCATGCAAAAACAACTGAATGGCCTTTTAATGAAACTTTACAGTAATATAGCTTATACATCAGAATAACACATAGGCTATAATTTAATATGCTATAATTTATAAAGATATTGTGTGAAAGTGTCCTAAATATAACGATATTTGTTAAGTAAGTACAAAAAAAATTGTGCCATCTGCAAGCAATTCTGGCATGCGCAATAAAAAGCCCACGTCAGCATTTATCTATCTTTTGTTTGTGAAGAAACCTTTTTTGTTTTGGCTACGCACACAAGGCGCTCGCTTCTGATTAGTTCCTGTGATCAGTATAATCCCTAATTTTTTTTATTTCAGAATAAAACTAAGTTTTGAAGGGAGAGGTAGTTGTAAATCTCTCTTTATTTGAATGTTGTTTTTTATGATTTTATTATGCACATATGGTAATAAGAAATTGAACTTTTTTTCAAAAAAAATATTTTTATTGCTTCTGGTACTTACAGTAGATAAACTTTGTCTTTCACAGTACATCATTTCGATATATTTGCATAGTTTGTTTGTGGTTAGTAGTTAATCATAAAGCTATAATTTTAAATGAATAGGGGAGAATATTGCATTTTTAAGTATAAAAATAATTATAACAACTGTACTGTATTTTTTGGAGTGAGTGAATATTAACGTCGCACTGTTCAGCTACACGAAGGCTTTTGGCAACGGATCACGTAATTTTGAACCATGGTCAAGTGATGTGCACGACACCTGAGCTGGCAGTAGCCCTTCTCCTAACTACCACTCCTTACCAACTTAGAAGGAATATTCTACCAATACTTAGCAGGGATATTCTTTGAAATCCCCTCTTCCAAGATGTATGGGAGCACGGGTTCTTGATGAGTATTTTAGCGAGGAAGGCGGACAGTGTTGCAGCAGATATGCGTTTTCAGCGGATTGCAAATATTATTTTTAACCCGAAAAAATAGTTTATGTCAAAATGTAAGTGTCTTATGTTTTTGTATGTTAATGAAGACCTTAGAAAATGATTTGACTATTTATTTTAAGTGAACGGTGTATATAATTAATTTTACTGTGGAATATCTTTTAATTAATTTATTATCTCTAACGGATTAAATTTCCCAAAGTGGAGTATTTCGTTTATGTAAATTTTCAATGTAATGATCCAAAAAAAATATTACATGAAAAAAACTGCTGTACATCATAATGTGGTAGATAAAGCATTAACGTGCATCGCTTCCCTACACGGCGGTTCTTACAAAGCTCTAATAAAGCTCGAGCTATGAAAGTAGCTAGATATTTGCCAACTTGACTCTATCGTTATCATTTCTTGTGTTTTTCTTTGAATCACCATTATAGCCATTATAATTTTAGAAACGGCGTTGCTTGCGAATATTACAATTTTAACATCAAATAAATACAACAGAAAGTAATATTAATGTATTACACTTTCAGATATAAATTAGTTACACCATTTTAAGCGTTCACTGTGCAAAACTTTTAACAATGTGTTACTTTTGCTGAGCAGAGATCAGCTTAGGGAGATATTTTTAAAAATCGATCCTCAAGAGTGTTAAGAGGGAATTATAAATTTAAAAAATTCCTTTTATCAGCTATTAGATCCACATACTTAAAATTTAACAAAGGTTATTTTTTTTTTAGCTGAGATATGCAAAAAGCTTTTTTGTTTAATTTGCAATTCACGTAAAATTAGCTCATTAAAAATTTTATCCTTCAATCTGTGTTGCTTAATATTTCAGTTCACCCGTGCGAAGAACGGGTATACCAGCTAGTAGGCTATAATTTATAAAACTATCGTGAGAAGTGTCCAAAATATAACGATATTTGTCAAGTAAGTAGGGAAAAATTCTGCCTTCTGCAAGCAATTCTGGCGTGCGCTGCAAAAAAGCCCACGTCAAATATTTTGTAAGTAAAATATTTAATTTTTAATGATATAAAGAGGGAGAAGTCTGGAGAGCTGCAAACGTCTCTTAAAGCACAGTGTAAAAAAGCAAACCCGCACAAAATATTTAGCAGCTTAGATTTATGAATCTTATCGAGACGATAATTTAATAATAAAACTAGTAAACTGAAGCAGGGCGTGCAGATAATTTTTTATGGGGGAGGAGGAGGTGGAAGGAATTAAGTTTTTTTTTTTTTAAAAAAAAGAGAGATATAAAGGGCTGAGCCGTAATCTTTGTGCTAAAGAGATTAAAAATCTGTTGGTGTATGTGGAGGGGGGGAAGAATTGAATTCTCGGCGTTCTTGTGAACAGATATCCTGCTTAGAATCCAAAAGGATTCATGATAGCAAAAAGAGTGTTGTAGATAGCGATAAAGTAGTGCTTCTCAAACTTTCAATATTTGCGACCCAATTTTCAGTCAGAATATTCTTAGCACCCCCCTTCTTATAGTAACAATGTGTTAAATGTAATTATAATGTACTTTGATGGTATAACTCCGATGAAATACGACTTTAATTATAAACCGTACTAATTATCAAGATACATATTAAGTTTTATATATAATTTTGTATATCAAAAGCCCAAGGGAGTAATTAGTAATTACTAAACTTGTTTTTAATTGACTATTGATAAATTAACCATCAAAGTGAAACTTCTTAGCGCTCGAGAGTGAATGAGAAATTTGCCCAGTTTTGCGAAACAGTGAAAAAGCGAACAGAAGTAGTCTCCCTCCATCCCCCCGAATCGACACCATGATGACAGGATAGCGAGTTGGGAAGAAAAGAGGGAGCGGGGATACCACGCGACTTGCATCATATCCGTGTAAAAGTTGGATGATTGCTTACCTCCGACTGGTCAACTTGCCCACCTTCCTATTGGGGGTTCCTCCCCCCCAGTCCCGGGAACATCTATCAACGATTGTATGAGATGCAGTGACATTACAGTGTAGATTAAACAGCGCTCGCAGCAAAAGCGTGCTTTTTTGAAATATTTCAAAGATTGTTTGCTACATGCTTTCGGAGGCTAATTTGCTTTTTTGACTTTTATTTGTGTTGAATTATTATATTAATTCTAGTCAGAATACCTAAATCAAATGCACAAAGAGAAAAAGTGTTTCGTGAAAGAAAGAAAAAAGGAAAACTAGCAGTCCAGACGAAAAAGTGACAAGAAAAAAGCCAAAAAAAAAAAAAAAAAAAAAAAACCAGAAAAATATTGCACATTTATTGAGTGCTACTGCCGAATCTCCATCAGAGTACATTGTCCAAATGTAAATATTCTGAAGAACATTCTGAAGCTAATAAACATAACATGGTGACAGGAGTATAAGCGATTATATCGGATTGAAATTATGGAAGCCTTCCGACCCCCTGCTCCGCTGCAATTTTCACTGGGAAATGTGAAAGAAAAATGGAGGCAAGAACTGGAGAGTTATGTGCTTGCAACAGAAAAAGACGACCGAACAGATAAAATTAAAATTGCAATCCTGTTGAACTTATTGGGCAGCGAAGGACTTGAAACATACAACACCTTCAAGTTAGAAACGAAAACGAATTTTTCGGATGTTCTTCAAAAATTTGAAGAATATTGCTCACCACGACAGAATTCTGTTTATGAGCGTTGTAAATTTTTTTCATGTGTCCAACTGGAGGGCCAGACAATTTATATAGACATATGTCACTCAGCTAAAGACCCTAGCATGCACATGCAAGTTTGCTGAGCAAGAAAATGGATTGATTCGAGACCGCATCGTCCTGGTAATTAAAGACAGTGGGCTACAAGAACGACTCCTGCGAGAAAATAACCTCAACGTGGAAAAAAACTATCGAAATCGTCCAGGCAGCTGAAGCGAGCCGGGAACAAATCCAAAATATGAAGTACGATACAGCCACAATAAACTTCGTGAAGGAGAACCAGAACAAGCCTAAAACTCAGTACAACTGCAAAAAGTGGGGACGAAAACACAAGCCTCGAGAGTGTCCAGCGTTCGGGAAAGTTTGTGCTTAGTGCAAAAAGAAAAACCATTTTGCTGCTAAATGTTTCCAGATGGTTACAGATGGTTACATTTTATAAGGAACTGGGATACACATCAATCCCTCAGTCCTTTATCTTGTTTTAGAATCGGCTTGGTTTTGCTCCTTGGCTGGTGATGGTGGGCGTGGAAATCGGTGGCAGGAACCAATGGGATAGTAGGCGCATGACTTCTTATGAGTGGCTTTGATTGGATGATGGGAGTGAGCTTCGAAAATTGTACTTGGGAAAATTTTTAAAGAGTAGCTATTGATGTTAAAGTGTAACAATTGATGGTAAAATATTCAAGGAAATAAAATGAAAATATAATAAATTTTGTAGGAAGAGAAATTACGAAAAAAGGAGTTTAAAATGTATCTAACATAGCTTCGAAAAGAAGTAAAGCCTTAGCTTTATCATCTTCGGAGTTTTTTAATATGGGAAGTAATTGTAAAATTTCAGGTGATCTTTTTATGAGGTTAGAAATCATGCTGACCAGTTCAATCATTTGAGCTAGGTCTGAATTTTCATTTTCTATGGCTTGGATTCCGTGGGCTAAATTTTTCCAGAGTATAAAGAACATTCATGAAGTGAACGTTCCTGAAAATTAGCTGGTTTATATTGATTCTGTGAATGAAAATGAAACTAAATGTGCAATTAAAATAGTACACTCTAATTTTAAGAATGTAGAAATGGTAAGTGAAACAACTTGGTATAAAAATGTTTCATTGGATGTAAATAATAAGTGTTTTGGTGTAAATTTTAAACTGGATACTGGAGCTGAAGTAATTATTTTGCCACTGTGTGTGTGTATATATTTTGAGAATGTTTAAAGTTAATCCAAAACTTTGTAAAACTAATACATCGCTAACTACATATGGTAATTTTAATTTAAAGCCAAATGGTTCCCTTATGATTAATTGCTCTACTGATGCACTCAAAAATGTTCCTTTGCCTTTCTATGTAGTAAATGTAAAATCCAAACCAATATTAGGGTTAAGAGGTTGTAAGGAATTAAAACTTATTGAAAGAATTGATGCTATTAAATGTAGTATAAGTAAAAATGAGTTAATTGTGCAATATAAAGATGTAATTTCTGGGGTAGGAGAATTTCCAAATGAATCATATCACATTACTTTAAAAAATAATGCTGTACCAGTAATTTACCCACCAAGACGTGTTCCTCTGGCTTTGCAGCCAAAATTAAAAAGTACTCTAGATAGATTAGAAAAAGAAGGAATAGTGTCAAAAGTTAATAAGCCAACTGATTGGGTGCAAAGCTTAGTCATTGTAGAAAAACCCAATGGAAATTTAAGATTATGTTTAGACCCTAGAGATCTTAACAAAGTAATTAAAAGAGAGCATTATCAAATTCATTGTAAAGATGATATCATTAGTAAATTAGTGGACAAGAAAATATTTTCAGTTGTAGATTTGAAAGATAGTTTTTTGGCATGTACCTTTATATGAAGTTAGCTCTGAAATTTGTACATTTAATACACCTTTTGGAAGGTACAAATTCAACAAAATGCCATTTGGTATAATTTTTGCACCTGAGGTATTTCAGAAAAGAAATCAGAAGCTTTTTTTAGAGATGTTGAGGGAGTAGAAATTTATTTTGATGCAGGATGTGATGAGGATTCACATGATGCAATTATGTCCAGAGTTCTTGAAAGAGCCAAATTGTTAAATATAAAGTTTAATCCAAATAACCTACAATATAGTGTGTCTGAGGTTAAATATGTAGGTCAAATTATACCTAAATCAGGTATAAAACCTGATCCAGATCACATAAAAGCAATTGCTGAGATGTCAGCACCAAAATCGAAAACTGAAGTTAGGAGATTGTTGGGCATAATGAATTTTCTTTCAAAAATTATACCCAATGTATCTGAAGTTATTGCTCCATTAAGAGAGAAATCATTCATGAAAACGTAGAATTTAATTGGGGAAAAGAACAAGAATTGCCCTTTGTAAATATTAAAGAATTGTTAGCTAAAGCTCCAATTTTAAAAGTTTTTAGTGTTAATGATGAAATAGTAATACAATGTGATAGTTCAAAAGATGGGCTAGGATCCTGTTTAATCCAAAAAGGTCAACCGGTATCATTTGTCTCACGCAGTTTAACAGTGAGAAAAATTATGCACAGATTGAGAAAGAATTATTGGCAATTTTGTTTTCTCTTTTGAGAAATACCATAATTTTGTATATGGACGTAAAGTTGTTGTACAGAGTGACCATAAGCCCCTAATGGCAATTGTTAAGAAACCTATGCATAAAATATCTTCTAGAATGCAAAGAAGGATTTTAAAGTCATTAAAGTATCATTTTGAAATACATTATGTACCAGGTAATCAAATGTTTCTCGCTGATACTTTATCACGAGCATTTCCGGTTCGAGAAACTGTAAGGGATGATCTTGAAATGCTAAATATTGTGCATACTATTTCAAAACATTTACCCATGAGTGAAAAGAGACGTGTACAATTTAAAAAAGAGACTGAATTAGATCCAGAATTACAAATAGTTGTTAAATATTTTAAAAAGGGCTGGCCTAAATCTTACAAAAATGTAGACAATAGTGTAAAAACATATTATAAAATTAAAAATAACATTTATATTCAAGAAGGGTTGTTATTTAGCATTGAAAAACTAATTGTACCTTATAGTTTGAGAAAAGATATGCTACAATTAATTCATGAGGCGCTCTTTGGGATAGAGAAATGCAAGAAAAGAGCTAGAGAAGTAATGTATTGGCCAGGGATGAACTATGACGTAGAAACATTAGTATCACAATGTGTAATATGTGAAATTTTTTAAAAAGATAATAGTAGTAAAGAGCCATTAAAACCTCATACAGTTAGTTCCCTATAGACCCTTTGAAAAGATAGGAGTTGATATAATGGACTTGGGTAATACAAGTTATTTAGTTGTAATAGACTATTATTCAAAATGGATTGAAATTGCTGCACTTGTAAATAAGAGTGCAGATGAGGTAATAATCAAACCTAAAACAATTTTCTCTAGATTTGGTGTTCCAAATATGGTAGTATCAGATAATGTACCATTTAATAGTTATATTTATAAAAAGTTTGCAAATGATTGGGATTTTGATTATGCATTCATTAGTCCTCATTACTCCCCAAGTAATGGAATGGTTGAAAAAGCAGCAGGAATTTCTAAACGCATTATGAAAAAGGCAAGGGAAGATAGACGAGATTATTTAGTAGGTTTAATGGATGAAATTTAAATTTTTTCTCTCTCCGATTTTTGGCACCCTAGGCATGCACCTAGTGTTCCTAAGCGGAAAAGAGGGCCTGCCTCTATATAAAAGTCTCAAATGTTTTGCCCTTTCGACATTTTCTGAATCGAAATTGATTTTTTTATTTACAACAAATCTATATGTGTAATTGTAGCATTCGAATTTTATATTATAAACGCAATAACCCGCTATGTACTTTAAAACTTGATACTCTTTTACTGAAATATAATCTGATTTATTTTTAAATCTCCTAGGGATTGTATCTTTTGAAGTTTGCATCAACTGCTCATCTTTTGGGAAACAAAAAAACCAAAACGTATGGTTGCCAAGTTTATAAGATGACCAGTTGGGCACACAGCAATAATGATGCATAAGTATAAAATGTGTGCAGCTTTAGGTTAAGTAATTAATAATATTTTTAAATTAATTAAGATTTGTGTGTGTGTGTGACAAAATAAACAAAACACTAATTTCTCATATATAAAAGAAAATATCTTAAATTTATACATAATTAGGAATGTTGGCATAAATGCATCAATTTAATATATCGTGCCCTCAAAACTAAAAAGAAGGAAATTCAATAATGAAACAAGAATAAAGGGGAGAAAATACGAAGAATGTGTTGTCGGAGTACCTGTTTCCCGAAGGGTAAAACTTCACCTCCTATCTGTTTGACTTTGTGAATGAGCATTGCTTTCGGATTTTTTAACTTGAACTTTCGGATTTTTTAACTTGAACTTTCGGATTTTTTAACTTGAACTTTCGGATTTTTTAACTTGAACTCTTTCGGATTTTAGATAATTTTTGATTTGAACTTTCGGATCTCATATATTTGATTTGAACTTTCGGATCAGGAATTTATTTTTTCTACCTTTACAACTATTTTAAAGATGGGTGCATCATCTTGGAAGTTTGAAGGTTCACTTATATTATGTACTAAATTGTTTTTAAATTTTAATATTGCAATATCTTTCGGAATGTGATGGCGAATAGTTTTATTTTTCAAGTATAATGATTTAATTTTAACTTTTTAATTTTTAATTTTTTTAAATTTTTTTTTCTGAAATTTGAAACTTTTCCAATTAAATTACCAAGTTGCAATAGGGGGAAGGTTGGCGCAATCAAACTAGTTTAACCCCACTTATCGGTCCTAAGTCCGAGATTGCACTTGGATATTTTATAAATTTTTATTTTATTTTATAATTTTTTAATTTTGTTTGAAAATGATGGAACATTATCTTTTATATTCGCCATTGATATTCTGAAGTGTTTTGGTATTTTGGGATTCATATATTTCAATTTTTAAATTGATAATTGTGATTGTTTTTATATATTTAAATATATATATATATATATATATATATATATATATATATAAGAAGTACGGTTGATAGAGTACCAATAATTTTAACGCAATTTTATATTTCGTTCTCGTAAACTTTACTCCTTTTAAAACATGTATTGACAAAATACTCTCTCTTTGTATATTTATAAAATTTTAAAAATATAATGGTTATCTTACCCAACATTTTAAATCAGGGGCGGCAACTGTGTAGCTAAGACGTGACAAAAACCAATCTGTCAATATCATTCAGCGTGCCACATAGTAGGAAAGTTTTGAAATCCTTCGATTCTTACGGTAATATTTGCAGATTTAAAGAATAGAGGTAAATAATTTAGATTTACAGTTTTATTTTATATTAATTATGGATCAATAAAATACATTTGTTAACATAAAAATAAACAATATAAAATGTTACTATTTCTTCAACAAAGATAAAAAAAATTAAAAAAATGTATGTTTCCAACATATTTACTTAAATAAGAAATAGACAAAGTGAAATATAAATGTTAATTACAGTTAAATAAAAATTGTAATGCGAATTAACTCTCACGACTCTTCTTTCATATCGCAAAACCAGGGGTATAATGCATGACACGAATCTGAGCATTCAGTTGTTATACAATTTCTTTGCGGAGTCGAAATATTTTTCATATTAGGAAAGATTTTTTACTTTGATATGCCGAATCATAAGTGGAAAGCAGAGTACATGCAATTTTCTTTTTTCAACAATTAAATCCCCTAGCAATAACACTCAATTATTTACAAAATAGCTGTAAATTTATCCTTAGAATTATCTTTCAGATTATTTTGTAGTTCCATAAATCTCCATAACTCTCAGAAGATGTTTGTCAAATAAGGTCTATTATCAACTTCCATCCACTCAAGAATTGACAAATTTGTAGAGTAGTGCTGAGTGCCACTAAGAATTGTACTACGTGCCACAGGTCCATAGATTGCCGACACGTTTTAAATGTTCTTATTAACTAACCATCTCCTATTCAAACACAATTTATATGATAAAAAAGGGTTCTCATTCATTTTGTAGGGAATTGTATTAGATTCAACCATAAGTAATTTTGTGTATCAAAAAAATTACGTTGTTTCGGGGATCCCTTTAGAGTAAAATGAAAGGAATTTGACATAATTATAGTAAGTTTCTCTAAAAGGGGAAACGTTCACTTTCAAAATACACTGCGTAAAGTGGTTTTAGGTGTATGAAGTTATATTCACTATTATTCCTAAAATAAATTTTGATATTTTGGTTTTTCGTTAAGTTTTTTGAAGTTATTTCTTCAAATATATTTCTCCATTACATTTCTTTCAAACTTGCTATTTTCTTTTGCGGCCACGGTAGCCTGATGGTCATGGTTATGAACTCGTGTCCAGTGTTCGAGCCCTGGTACCACAAAAGTTTAGCGTTGAAGAGGAGCTGATGCACGTTAAACACGTCGAGGTCAAAAGTCCTCACGTTGGTGTGATGTGGAAGTTTGGAAGGGGAGTTATCAGCTCAGGTATCGTCCTCGTCACTTAACCGCGGTTCAAAACTACGTAGTCGCTCGTCAGTAGTCACCGTGTTGACTTAGAATGCAATATAAACCCTTGACGTGTGCACTTGAGTTAATTCGAGTACGCTAAACAGTTCCAAATATGCACATTAGATATAATTCAAACGAGGTCGCATTTTATGCTGCTGTAATTTTCTCACTCAAATATCAGCGAGCGCCGTCTGCACTCGTGATATTTGACTGTTGTTTCTTATATTTACGATTTAGTCGTTAAACATCAAAAACTCGTTTTCAATGTAAAGACTGTAATGTTGGACTGTGTGCAGTGCCGTGTTTCGAAAAATATCACACTGTGACATTTCTGTAAACGACATGTATGTGTCTTTCTCATACTTCTTTGATATTTTTTGCTATTTATACCTGTTAAAATTATTTTTTATAAAAGATTTTTTG
Organism: Trichonephila clavipes; assembly: GCA_019973935.1. Taxonomy (NCBI): domain Eukaryota; kingdom Metazoa; phylum Arthropoda; class Arachnida; order Araneae; family Nephilidae; genus Trichonephila; species Trichonephila clavipes. Next base: position 21,567 of record BMAU01013812.1, read on the forward strand.
TAATTAATTGTAAATTGAATAAAACCTTTTCTTACAATTATATTAATGCGACGCCCGTTTAACTTAAATTGATTTAAATTATTCTTATTATCCATTTTATAATACCCAGGTTCTAATTTATCATTTGGCGTCACACTATAGTTTACGTTTAAACATTAGATCTTTTAAGACAAAAACAGGACACTAAATTAAAAAGCCGTTCTTTAAATTAACACATAATTTATTTACAATAAGATTGAAATTACGTTAAATACTAAGGATATACATGATTACTTAACTGAATTAGGATCTGAGAGAGAGAGGAATCTTGGTGTGGCCATTTTCGAGAGTCTCCAATCTCGGTGTTCGTAAAAAGGGTCGTCAGACCAAAATCGGTGATAAAATTTGTGTCAGAGAGTGTCTAAATTCGTCGTGCATGCGCTTATATTTCGCGGCGGTTTACTTCTGTATTCTGGAGAGGATTCTTTTCGAAACACAATCAGCTTTTCTGATTGGACTGGAGTCAGCGGAGGGATATCCTCTCGCGGTCAATGACTCCCCCAAAACGCGGGAAATTCCCCAAAACAACCCAAACCATGATGTATTTATGGGTACATTGCCTTCTTCCAGGCGTGGGAAACGCGTCACCCTTTTCGGTGGGGTGAGAAATTCCTTTTCTTGTAAACAACAACAGGGCCGATATAAAAATTACTGTTGTAATCCTTAGGGAAAGGCGGCCCCCCATCAATATGTATTTGAGGATGAAATATGATTTACATTATTCAGGAAATTTTTAGTAAATTTCATTTTCTTAGCCAACTTATTTCTTTTAAAACATGCATATATTTGTGTATTATATAATTAAATTTCTAACTATCTAAAATTATGTCTGGCTTTTTTCTTCATTAAAATCTTTCAGGATTTTACAAATTATCTTGCCATTATTCATTATGTACTTAATAAGGAAAAATATATCTAAATATAAATAATTTCTGGCCTAATAAACATATAATTGTTTTTAGCTACAGTTTGGAAAATGCATTGAAATTTGTATCGGGACAGGATTTTAACATATTATGAATGTGTTTTTTACTGCCACTATGTTATATATTTATCTTTAACTCTTTTTACAGTATGAGTAGAAGTCGTAATCAGTTTGTCACAGTAAAATTAATTTTTGTTTTATATTCAAATTATACTATTATATTGATTCTGAAAATAATAGGTTAATTTGACAAGTTATTATTTCACAATTTTAAAGCATTGAACAGTTATGAAATTTTTAAATCTTTTCTAAAATGTTAAATTATTAAAAATATTTAATTATTTTAAGTGATTTATATTTCTTAGATTATAGGAAACAAAAAGTATACAATTTAAAATATATCTCTTTGTTGAATTTTAATAATTATTTTTATGGCTAAACCTGGAAAAAACCCAATTTTTTTTAAATATTAACATTAAGATATTTTTAAAAAATAACTAGAGCTCTCAGACCTAAATCTATATGAACTTTTATAGAACATATGTAAGGGAACATTTACAAGATATTTCAAGACTCTATCTTGAACAGGAAAAACGCCTTAGGGATTAGAAAACACTCTCATCTTCAAAATTAAAAATCTGAGAAAAACATATTTAAAACTTGTAAAGGCATAAAAAAAAATTCCAATGCCTGTAAAGCTTTAATTTTTTAATCTGTTACTATCCAACTTATGCTCTACATGAAAATTCTACTTGAAATAAATATGACTGAAATATCTTTTTTAATTCAAAATATTCTAAGACACACACACACATATATATATATATATATATATATATATATATATATATATATATATATATATATATATATATATGTCAGGTTTGAAAAGTTTAGGTTCAAAATTAAGGAAGTAATAAATGAAAATAGAGCGAACTCTTTACCATCGCGTAAGGATTTATGAGTAAACAAGCCTGTTAAAAGGAGCAACGAGCGCTGACGAAGGCGAACGCATACTAAGGAAGGACTTGGCTGGTGTCTCCTCGCTGCGATGTTGTATTTGGTAACACCCGGTTGCGCGGCAAAAGGTCCGCCATGTTAGATTATATATGATGAAAGCGTAATAAAGGAATATTGTGAAGATGATGCCCTCCTTATTTTACCAGCAGGCCTGGGGCCTGTCAAGAGCCGGCAGGATGATTTAAAGTACCGAAAATACGCGAGGAAACCAATGGAATGAACTTCAACAATTTTTTTTTCGAACGAGCGACTGCATTGAAAACGATACTACCATGGAGGACGACTCTTTCCGGCAGGAGTCACCAGTCAACACATCCAAAGAACCCTTCTTTTTCCCTGAATTTGATCTTAATAAGTTTAGTAGTTGTAAAAGTTTTTGGACTGTGTTTTGATCAACAATGTTTGGAATATCAAAAAGACGAACAATGGAAGAAGCAAAATATTCCTAGATATCTCACGGAGTTTATCTTAAATTTTGGTACGAAAACCATTTATTTGAAAAGTCTTACGAAGAAAGTAAAGAACTATTAATGGCGGTGTTCGATGCGACGAAACAAGAGGATATTCGAAAATTTCACAAATTAAAACTAAACGATACTAAAGAATTAATTTCCTTTTACGGAAAAAAACTTTCGTTGGGGAAGAAACTAAATTAAGATGACAGTTCAATTGTGGAACATATGACATTATCAAGTCCCATACAGTTTCAGAAGCTCCTGGTTATCAAGAAGATTTCGACACCCTGCGAATGGATCTCAACGATGCGACAATTAATCGCAGTAACACCGGACAGCGCAGACCGAAAACCGGTAGATACTGGAAGTTATACCCGATGGAATCACGCATACGGTAGTGTACACAGAGGATTCCAGTCAAGAGGAAATCATGGACAGCCACATCAATCGCACATGATGAGATTCAGTGGGAGACAACAGAATCGACATAATCTTTACTCGCCCAGAAACGAAAATAACCAGAGGCAAGGATGACAACTAATTATTGAGTCAATGGTATGTTCCAAGCACTTTTGTACTCTAATTGACACATGAAGCAATGTGTCATTAATTCCAATAAATTTAGCTAAACAATTAAAAAACATTAAAATTATACAAAATAGTAATGTAAAAATAAATCAAACTTGTGGGACTATTCAACCCAAAGGTATAATTAAAGTTTATATGAATATTGGATGTATATCTAAGCAAATAGATTTGTTTGTAATTGATACTGAATTGCCTTATATTATTTTAGGACTTGAATATTTACATTTATTTAAGCTTGACATTAGTATTCGTAACATGTGTATTTTTCAATGTGGTAAAAATTTAAGTAATATTAAATTTGTAAATAAGTGTATTGGTGAGTTGAGAACATATCATGGGACATATTGTAAAACTCTTAATAATGATCAAAATATGAACTACTATAATGCAAATAATGAAGATATTAACGTTAAGAATAATAAAGGTTTAGATCAAATACCAGACAGCCCTGAAGCTGATCTGAAAAGATTGTTTAACCCAGCCATGGTTGTTGAGGACACAGTACCAAAACAAACTAGTGAGCCATGGGAAGATTTAACCCAACTTCTTGACAAATTTCAAACCATATTTTCACAAAATAAGTATGATGTAGGTTGTATCAATTTAGAGCCACAAAGAATTCATTTAATTTCAGACCTTCCTATAAGTTTACGCCCTTATAGAAACAGTCAACAAGAATCTAAAGAAATACAAACACAGATAGAAGAATTATTAAAAGCAGGTTTTATTAGACCCTCCCATAGCCCATATGCTGCCCCCTGTAACTTTAGCATACAAAAAGGATGAAGGGAAAAGATCAAGATTATGTATCGATTATAGAAAACTAAATGAAATCACACGAAAAGATTCCACCCCTGTACTCTGATAGACTTCGTAATTGATAATTTAACTCATGCTAAATTTTTCTCTACGCTCGACTTAACAAATGGTTATTGGCACATTAAAATTCATGAAAAAGATGCAGAGAAACTGGCTTTCACAACTAATTTTGGACTCTATGAATGGTTAAGACTTCCATTTGGCTGGAAAAAATTCACCAGCTGTTTTCCAAAGAACTATAAGACAAATTTTACAAAAATATCAGTTAACTTTTGCTTTAAACTATTTTGATGATATAATAATTTTCTCACAATCTTGGGAAGAGCATTTAACTCATTTAGATACAATATTTCAAATTTGTAAAAAAGAAAACATTAAACTTAAAAATCAAAATGTCAGTTTGCACAGGAAAAAATAAAATTTTTAGGATATGAAATAACACAAGGTCATTATTCTCCAAGTAATCCAAATATTGAAACAATAAGAAAATTAGCACCACCTAAAGATGTGAAAGAACTCCAAAGATTTCTTGGTTCCATCAATGTTTATCAAAAATTTATTAAAGATTATGCAAAACTTAGAGTACCATTAAATAAATTACTTAAAAAAGATGCAATTTGGAATTGGTCACATGAATGTCAAGAAGCTTATCAAAAGTTAAAGAATTGTTTAATATCAAAACCTATACTTAAATTATACAACTCACAATATCCATGTCATGTGTTTTGTGACGCAAGTCAGGAATCAATAGGCGTAGTCTTGAAACAACAACACCCAGATGGAACACTTTACCCCATAGCTTATCACTCGAGACAATTACTTAAACATGAAAAAAATTATACAATTTCAGAAAAAGAGTGTTTAGCAATTATAGATGCCTTAGATAAATTCCACTGTTACCTACATGGATCCAAATTCACAATACATACTGATCATGCTGCTTTACAATGGCTTAAAAGTGTAAAACATTTAACTGGACGTTTATTTCGGTGGAGTTTAAAACTTTCTCAGTATGAATATTCGATAGTTTATATAAAAGGTAAATTAAATGTTGAAGCAGACATGTTGTCGAGGAACCCTGTATGCCATTATATATCACCCATTTGTCATTTTTTAAATACTGATGAAATTATTAAATACCAAAATTCAGAGAACATTAATGATCCAAAATATATAAAATTTAATGATGTATTAACAGTTAAGAAAAAGAATTTAATTAAAATTGTAGTACCGTTATCTTTGAGAGAAAAATTAATTACAACTGCACATGAACAATTTGGTCACCCAGGTGTAAAAAAAAGATGTTAAAATTAATTTCCCCAATTTACTACTGGAAAGACATTATATTAGACATTTCAAATTTTGTTAAATGTTGTGAAACATGTCAAATGAATAAAAAGTCTACACAAAAAAAAGTATGGATAATTGCAAGAAGTTCCTGTAGCAGAAGAACCATTTGAAATGATTTCACTAGACACTGTAGGAGGATTTAATTATCATAATTCACAAAAGAAATACCTGCATATTGTTCTGGATCATGCTACCAGATATGCTTGGACATTTCCATCCAAAAGTGTCACTTCTGAAACTTATACAAATTGCTTAAAACAAATTTTTCAATTCAATGCCCAAAACAACTTTTAAGTGATAGAAATGCTGCATTCACTTCATCTAAATTTAAGAAATTCTTAAAACATCATAATATTAGACAATTACTAACTTCAGCAAATAGACCACAATGCAATGAAAAGAATGAAAGAGTTAATCAGACATTAGTAGCAAAATTAAGATGTAAAGTTAATTCAACTACAAAAACTCCTTGGACAAAATTACTAGAACAAGTTACATATGAATACAATAACTCGCCACATGATGTTACTGGCTTTCCACCTGCATATTTAATGTTTGGAACTTTGCCATATGATTCGCCATTACCTAATCAAGTAAAATTAAACTATCCACCTATACAACAAGCTAGACAAATTGCAGTAAACAGAACAATTAAGCATCATAAGATAAATAAACAAAGGTATGATAAACATTATGTTGATGCAAAATTTAAAGTTGGAGATTTAGTCTTATATCAAAATTTCTCATACCTAATTCAAGTAAACTTCAATCTCCTTATAATGGTCCTTTTAAAGTTGTCAGGAAACTCTCAAATGTTACTTATGAAATAGATAAACCAAATCAATATACAGGAAAATTAACAGATATTGTTCATTCTACAAGATTAAAACCATTTCATTCAAAATCCAATTTCCAATTATGCTAAATTCTTATTTATATTTGTTATAGAGTTTGTTTTCTCAAACATTGGGGGGAAGAAGAAGTACATTGTAATTTTAAAAGAAGTGCATTGTTATTTTAAAAAATTAATAATAAAAGTTGTGTTTAAAATTTGAATTTAAGACTTGTTTACATTATGAAAATCAAAATTTAATGTAATTGAATTTGTATTGTATCTTTATTCATAATGAACACATTATTGAAGACTATTTTAAAAAAAAAATAACTGAATTATTGACTGTATGAAAACATTGTGATGAGGTCATTTTACGATACACATTGTGTTATAATAATTTCATTGTGATTATTTGTGATCAGTATATTCTGAAAGTTAAAATATAGTATGTGATGTTATGAAGATTTTATTATGGTTGTATGTTTTTGAAATGAGTTGATTGAGTAGAGATTCTAATAATAAACAAAAGAACTGTGAGATAAACAATAATTGGATGATGAACATTGAACTATGATTTTTCCAAGACAGGACTGTGAAACCTTACATTGATTGAACTTTTACCTGTACTTGATATATCTGAAATACCCTTATTTTTCTTTGCATTTTATATTTCTAGTGATATTTTGGTATAATGTTGATGTTGTGTTTATTTTGATAAATTTCTGTGTATAGTGATGTAATCTTTTCTTTTTTGGGAGCTCCTAAAATCAAGTTGCTGTAGTTACTCCATATATGTCTTTATGTATTTACTTTACCATTACTCCTAAAATCATGTTGCTGTAGTTACTCCATATATGTCTTTATGTATTTACTTTACCATTACTCCTAAAATCATGTTGCTGTTAGTTACTCCATATATGTTTTTTTTTATGTACTTACCATTATTCCTAAATTCATTTTGCTATTACTTATTTTATATCTATTCTTTGTATGTACTTACTTTACCATTATTCCTAAAATCATGTTATTTACTCTATATCTATTCTTTCTATGTATTTATGTACTCATTATTCCAACATTCAATACCATTTTGAAGTGCTTGTAACTTTTCAACATTTATCACTTTATTAACATTGTTTACTATTGGTGCACATTTAGTGAGAATTCCACTTGATCTTATGTTATGTTGTTTAGTACTACTATATTTTTGAATGTCTAGTGTGAATTATCTTTATCTTATGTTGTTTTTTTATTAACCTCATTATTATTATAGTCATAGTGGAAGTATTAGATGTGTGATATTTTTCAGAAAACAATTCTATGTAACACAAAGTTTTATACCAAATTTTTGATACTTTGTTACTTATTATTGCTATTTTTTTTGTACATGTTAGGATTCACCAGCCCACTCTTTTACACCATTATTAAATCTTCTAGATTTTATTTCATTTGGGGAATTTGATATCATTGAAATATAATTTTTTTCCCTGGTGACTTGCCAGTCTGAATTGGCCAATCTGGCTGTGCCAGACTTCAGCGGAGGGAAATTTGTCAGGTTTGAAAAGTTTAGGTTCAAAATTAAGGAAGTAATAAATGAAAATAGAGCGAACTCTTTACCATCGCGTAAGGATTTATGAGTAAACAAGCCTGTTAAAAGGAGCAACGAGCGCTGACGAAGGCGAACGCATACTAAGGAAGGACTTGGCTGGTGTCTCCTCGCTGCGATGTTGTATTTGGTAACACCCGGTTGCGCGGCAAAAGGTCCGCCATGTTAGATTATATATGATGAAAGCGTAATAAAGAAATATTGTGAAGATGATGCCCTCCTTATTTTACCAGCAGGCCTGGGGCCTGTCATATATATATATATATATATATATATATATATATATATATATATATATATATATATATATATATATATATATATATAACATTGATAACTGTTAATTTGATCAATTATTCACTTTTGTCAGAACCTTATATATTCACAAGAGTTTTAAATGCAAAATATTTATATAGAAATTAGTAGTTATACAAACGTAATCCAGAAATCACCAAGTTTGTAAACAATATCTATTTTTTTCTCAGTTCCAACCATCGTGGCAGTTAAGCAAGTTTAAGTTTTTGTTGCATGACTTTAAAATACTGCAGTGTAGTACTACAATAGATTTATTATAATGTAGTTTGTGGTACATCAGGGAAATATTCAGTTCATTCTGCAACATTTGTATTCTGTAGTCTAATTGTAATATTACCTGAAAAAGCTGCATTTTAGATTTACCATTTTCAGTCATATTCCATCCCTTTCAAGTATTATTTCTCACAGTACCCTGCGTACATTTTGGTCATGGCATTTTTTAAAAGGAAAAAATTAATGAAGACAAAGTATAGAGCTTTTAAATTATATAAACTATGCGTTAAAAAATATATTGGTCTTTAAATCAATCTTAATTAAGTAAATGTGAGAAAACTTAAAAACATGAGCAAACTGAAATGATTTTAGAAACTAAAATTTAGTTAATTGCCGTTTCACACGAAATATTGGATTGTGTTAAAAAATATTTTTAATTAATTCAATCTAGGAATGCAAAAATGCTTTAAAATGAAACCGAATTTAAAATCAAAACTCAGAAAATTAAAATTTCTTAAAACCTAATTGGTTTTTAGATCAGAAATTGAGCCAGTTTTCCAAATATATGAAATATATATTTGCAATAAATTAGGTGAACTTTCTGTTGGCCGTGAAGTGTAGAAAATGTCCATTTCACAATCCTCGCCCTAGGCCACAGCTGTGAATGAGAAACCTCCCGTTTCAAAGAACACAGAGACCGAAAAGCAATAAAATCATCCCCTGCAAAACCAATTCAGGACCTCCTGCGGTTTTAACAGGGGAAGGCATTAAACTACCGTGCATTTTTGAAGCAGTTCGCGAAATTTATCGAAACATTTTCGGCTTCACTAGCTTTGAAAATGTAGACCGCTTTCGAAGTGAAATTCAATTAGCGGGTCATCCAGTCATAGGGTTATTACCCCTTTGAACTCCCTCTAGTGCGAATGCGCAATGTAACATTCAGGCATACAAATTCTATATATCTTGAGATATTTCATTCCATATTTGCTGTAAATTTGCTTCTAGCTTGTTTATATTCACAGAATGACAAAATAATCAAATATATGCGCGATTAGAGACAAATTTGAGATCGGTCTGGCCAAGAAAAGGAAGTAACAGTGCAGAGACAATCTGGTGACACCCTTCTCGTGTGTGGCCGAACATTGTCTTGTTGAAAAAGGGCTCCTTGGAGCCGTTGCATGAGTGGTAACGCGTGTGGTTGCAGGATGTCATGGACATACAGTAGTGCTGCCATAATGCCCCGTATTAATACTAGGAGTCACCATGTATTGTAGAAAATGACACCCCATAACATAACACCAGCTGTGGGAGTAGTGTATCGCTGTAAATCAAAGACAGGATTAAGCGTTCACAACGGGGTCTCCACACATGAACACAATTGTCATCATTGCTGAGATTGAATATGGATTCGTCGCTAAAGACGACCTGGTTCTATTCCACTGCAGTCCAGTTTTCTCGTGCATGGTACCACTCTAAAGGAGGCGTCGATGGGTGAGCGTCAAGGGCAGCACACGTGATTGGCGCCCAAATATCCTTCAGTCAGGCACCATCGTATGGTTCGAAAAGACACAGAGACTACTGATGTAGACATGCCATAATGGCATGTCTACTTCAGCTCTTGATTTGAAATGATTCAGCACACTCAAACAAGCATTGGTTACCTGTTTTATACTCCACGGAGAACGCCGTTTAGAACCGCTATACGTAACACGCAATCACGCTGCATTTCTAATCATTTCATATATTCCCGACATGTACCCTCATGATAAGTTTTGTTATGATTCCTCAATTATTTCTTGATGCGCTAATTGTTTTGTCCATGAGAATATATATATATATATATATATATATATATATATATATATATATATATATATATATATATATATATCAATCGAGAGGGCAGAAATGATTCGAATCAACAAGGTTCAGAATGGTAAGTTATCGATAAGTGATAAGGCCTGAAAGAAAAATATACTTTCAGTTTCTGGATGACTAGGGTATCTCTTATCCAAGTGTGCTTATATTCTGTTTTTATCATAAAATTTGTCTACAAAAGTTAAAAGGGAAGAAAAGTAGGAAATATAATATGTTTATTATATTTTCCACTCGTAATTTTCGTTTTTCTGTTCTTTTTATATGGGCATTCAGTACATTATTTATACACTCATTTAATCTCATCGTAAGTGAATGCGATGTTTTCACTGGATCTAATTTTTTAAAAATTTGTATCTTTTTACTACTTAACATATAAGATTAACCTTCTCTATTTTATAAATTCAAAAATTTTAGAATTTGTTTTTTATTCTCTCTTATTGTTCCAGTAATAGTTTTCTTTTTTCAAATGTTCATTTGAAAATGGATAAGATATGTACCAATTGTCTCCTTTAATATTACATTCTTCCCAAATGTTTTTGTGTGTGTCTCTACATATAAAACATTTATTTTCAACAGTGTCTCCCTCTTCTAAATACAATTCTCTCCCTCTTCATGCGAAAATACTTTTGTAGTACTTACTATACCTATTAAATACTGTATCTATTAATTTACTTTAAAATATCTCATTTCTTCATTATAACTATAAAATACGCCATAGGAAAATTTTTCTGTAACGGCGAATCAAGCCCAGGGTAAGACACACCTGAAGAGGCAATATCCAAAAATATATATTTAGAATTAACCTTCAAGCTATCGCCCCTCGAAAGGTGTAACCTTAAAAAAGTCAGTTACACGAGAAACTTCCTATTTTTCAAAACAGGTTTAGGAGGAGCTATGAAAAATGTTAGACGGTGGGTATGACATACCATGCGTGAAAAGTGACGGGTTAATATTTTAAAAAAAAATGAACGAAACGATTCTTAAGTTATACTTATTAAAAGGAATGAGGTGAAAATTGAATTTCAGAAATGTATTACACAAAATAAAGACTTTTTTATTCTTAAATTTGTTATAATAATTTTTCCACACACAAGTATTGTGTATGTTTTTCTATCTAGGAATTTTTCGGTGTATTTTTTTTTTTGCAATTTTTTATTCAGTGAAACAAAGTATATAGATACAAATTATTCATATTTAATTTTTTTTTCTAAATCAATGCATAAAATTAACACAATGCTGATGTTAAAGCCTTGTTTGTCTTAAATGATGAAAAAAAAAACAGTATTCTATATCAGATTTCTCAAAATATCATAACTCCAAAAGGCACTGGTAGAGACGTTATTCTTTATTCGAGAAGATAATTAGATTGATTTACAGTGAAGTTGTCGCTCTATATTCTTTGCTACTGAGGAAGTGACTGTTTTATTAATGTTGCACTATAAATATTTCCTCTCGGGGCCTATTGGGTAAGAGTTTCAGTATTTTTACCACATCTTTTTCTCCAAGTAGCATTTCCTATTTTCTGATCTGGTCGCTCTCGTGAAAGGAATCGAAACGATCATTTCCGTCATTGAAGCTTTAATGTCAAGCAGGAAATCTTGTCTAAAGTGTTGCGTCATAAATGGGTTTCAGTCTGACTTTTATCCTAGAGAAAAATTTATAAAAAAATTGCATTCATATATTTAAGTAACAATACGATGTCCATAAAAACATAATGCATGCCAATAAATTAATTTATTATTCTTACCAATGATATAATAAACTGTAAAAGTACCGGGAATTTTAATTTATAACAAAAGAGCTACCTGCATTGAGGTCTATTTTGAATACGTACGAAGTTGAGTTAAAACGTATTTACATGAATGGATGAGCGAGTCGCACTGCTCAGCTACACGAGGGCTTTTGGTGACGAACCTCGTAATTTTGAATTAAGGTCAAGTGACGAGGATGGCACTTGAGTTGACACTCCCTCTCCTAACCCCACACCACACCACGGGAAGGTATTTCAGCTCTCGTCATATTTAACGTGCATCGCTCCACTACACGGCGGGTTTTTAGTGGTTCTGGGCTCGAACTCATGACATGCCAGCCACAACCCGATACCTTGACCACTAGGTTACCACGGCCATCATATTTACAGGAAAAGAGAAATCATTAAAAATACTATTCAAAGACATTTATGTTTTCAAAAGGATGCAATTTCTCTAGGTAAGAACGTATTAAACACTAAACTAATTGTTGTAACCCAAAAAGTCGCACCGTCTCTTATAAAAATAGTATATTCGCATTGTCCTAGTTTAGAGAAAAGTTTTTTATGGATATATTTTAATGACAGAAATTTATTAATTATTCCAATATAAGAGATTATTTTTACTTTTTAATGGTAGTTGGTTAAATTTGAGTCAAAATTTTATATATACTACTATATCAGCGTTTTTCAACGTAAGGCCTGTGTATCGCAAGGGCAATTAGATTTTTAAAAAAACCGAAATATTAGCCATGTGAGGATGCAGCTGTGGATACCACAGTATCTGAAACGTAAATATTGTTATTGTGCAAGGTAAATTTAAGGGAAAGGTAATATTTAGTGACGAGAGTCAGTTTTGTATTTCTGGCAACCAAAGTAGTGCCTATGTAAGACGATGCGCTCATGAGGAATTCAGCCCTCAGTGTCTGAAGCCCACAGTAAAGTACCCGACAAAAGGGATGGTATGGAGTTGCATGTCTTCTCATGGTGTTGGAAGACTTCACATCGTTAGCGGAACAGTGAAAGCCATGGATTTTTCAGGCCGATAACGCCCCTTGTCAACGTGCAAAGGTAGTCCAGAAATTGTTGAAAGACCATTCTGTGAATAGAATGAACTGGCCAGGACAGTCTTCCGACCTTAATCCGATAGAGAACTTATGTTTTAAAATTGGTTATGAAATTTCAAAGAAAAACCTTCAAACAAGCGTGAATTAATTGAAGCTTTTAATATTTTCCTTCAACCATATTGTCACGAAAGATCTTCTTTTCAAATTGGTGCATTCCATGCAAAAAGATGTAGAGCCGTAATTAAAGCAAACGGCTAGCCCATAAAATATTGATTTTCTAACATGTGACAACAATGTGATTTTCAAAATGCTTATTAAATATACCGTATTTGTCAATTTTCGTGTTATTTTTCTTTGCATATTATGTTATTCTATATTGTCTTATTCTGCACATATTTCACATTATTGTGTTCAGGCAGTTTTCCTACAAAAAATATTTTAGTCATTAAGAAACTAGTAGTAGATTTGAAATCAGCATAAAAAATACATTAAAATCAATAACAATATTTAAGATAGTGTAATAATTTCACAACGAAAATGAAATGAAACACAAAAATGAGTGTGTTCAGGACTTTTTGCCACCACTGTATTTTGGACGAAGGACTCATGTAGAGTATAAGTGATCTATTTATTAATAGTGTATAGCCTATTATAAAAATATTTTCCACTACTTGTTTGTGTAATATGAGACAAATTGTATTAAAATTATTAAATATCTGTTTGTGACAGGAGTTGTCAACTTATGGCATGCGGTACAATTCTCAGTGGCACTCTGCACTTCCAAATAAATTTGTCACTTTCTGAGTGGTTGGAAAATGAGATAAAATGTAATGAACCTTCTCGACAAGCATCTTCCGAATTATTGACATTTAAGGAATAACGCAAAAGTCTAAAGGATAACTCGAAAGATGAATTTGCATAGTTATTCCACAAATTGTTGAAGAGATTTAATTGCTTGAAAATAGAAAATTACATGTACTCTGATTTCCGTTTTGGGGACGCTGCATATCTAAGTAAAAAAAAATCTTTCCTCGCATGAAAAATATTTCGAGTACACAGTGAGTGAGTGAGTTAATATTAACGTCGCACTGTTCAGCTACACGAGGGCTTTTGGCGACGGACCACGTAATTTTGAACCATGGTCAAGTGACGTGGACGACACCTGAGCTGGCACCCCCTCTCCTAACTACCACACCACACCAACGGGAGGACGTTTCAGCTCTCGACAGATTTAACGTGCATCGCTGCCCTACACGGCGGGTCTTTAGTGGTACTGGGATCGAACGCATGACATGCCCGCCATGGTTGGATGCCTTAACCACTGGGCTACCGCAGCCCGATTCGAGTACACAAGGAAATTGTTTAACTACTGAATGCTCAGAATCGTGTCAAATTGAAAATCACAACAAATACGGCTGATTTTGCGATTGGAAGAAGAATGGTAAAAGCACGAAGTTCGCATTAAAGTTATTTAGCTTTTTATTCAATTAAAATAGAAGGGAAATATTTATATATTATGTTGTCCATTTCATTTTTTAAATAAATATGCTTAAAAATACATAATAAAACTGTATATATATGTATATATATATATATATATATATATATATATATATATATATATATATATATATATATATATATATATATAATTAATCACTATTCTCTTAAGTCTATATGCTTTATGGAGGGAATTGAATTGTTTAAAAAATGTTCAACTGTGCAGCACACACGCTGAATCATATTGGTAGATTGGTTTGGCACACCACAGCAAAAAGGGGTTACCGACCCCTAGTCTATAATTATTATAAATGGAATACTTAAAATTTGTTGTTTTTTCGCTGCTTACGATGAAATGTTACTTTTTTGTCTTATATGCCAACGATGCTTGACCAACGAAACAATGAAGCGCGGTCGTCTTCAAGTGCCTTTGAAGGCAAAACATAATCTTCATAATGATTCAGATTTGAATTACCTTCAAACTTTAAAAAAACAACTTTGAAAAATGAGTCACACAAAAATCTCTAAGGCTCCTAATGCAAATGTCAATAGTACTTTAGAGATTAACTATCATATTTCACTCCTCAGCGCTAAATCTGTAAAAAAAATCATACTATAGGGGATAATTTATAATCAAATCATCAATATTAGTATTTCTTAAAATAGCTCTGGAGTGAGTGAATATTAACGTCGCACTATTCAGCTACACGGGGGCTTTTGGAGACGGATATCATAATTTTGAACCATGGTCAAGTGACGAGAAGGACACTCCTGAGCTAACACCCTATTTCCTTACTTCCACATCACACCAACAGGTGGATGTTTGAGCTCTTGATAGATTTAATGCGCATAGATGTCCTACACTGCGGGTCTTCAATGGTACTGGGTTCGACTCATGTCACGCCAGACACGAGTCCGTTAATTTGACCACGAGGCTACCGAGACCATAGAATGGTTCTGGGAAAAGGTGACGAAGATGTCAAAGCTATGCCACTAAGTAACAGTATTGTTAGCAAAAGAACAGACGAAATGAGTAAGGATAGTGAAATACGATTGTTTGAAAAGCTGTCAAAAAGAAAGATTTCGGTACAGTTGGATGAATTAACATTGAAAGACAATGGCTCACTTACAACTTACGTAACATATATTGATAAAGGTGATTTTGCTGAAAAATGCTGCTCTGTAAATCGTTAGAAAAAAACCATTACCTCCAAATATATTTATAATAAACTAAAATCGTACTTAGATGCCAATAATATACCAATGAGAAAAATAGAACACCTTATTATGCAGATGATGCTTATAGTATGATGGGGAAGAAAAATGTGTGGACCCTTAAAATTGATGACAGATGAGAATTCAGATATACTTCTTTTTGCATTGTGTCATTCACAGGGAAAATCTGATAGCTGAAAAGATTTAAACTGTTCTAAAATAAAAACTTAATTTAAATATAAAGTTATGCTACAAAGTATGATTGGAAATGGGAATGTCCCTTCAAATTATTTTGTAAAGAACAAAACGAAGACCATGTGACTTCGAGAGCCATTTTACTTCACACCGAAGTAAGATGGCTCTCGAAAAGAAAATTTTATAATGTTTTATGGATATACTTAATTGATATTCTGAGTGATGTTTTAAGCTATAACCACCCCACCTGAAGTGAAAAAAAAAAAAAATTTTAATGGTTATCTAGGTAATACTTATAAAAAAAAAACTAATTACATTAAATAAACAATTTT
Source organism: Trichonephila clavipes (assembly GCA_019973935.1). NCBI lineage: Eukaryota > Metazoa > Arthropoda > Arachnida > Araneae > Nephilidae > Trichonephila > Trichonephila clavipes. The sequence continues at coordinate 37,666 of BMAU01013812.1, forward strand.
AAGGAATAAATAAAATTTATCAATGCAAAAGCGAAGATAAAAGGATTTTTAATTTTAATGAATTATATCAAAAACATATTTGCAGCAAAAATTCTGGAAGATTTTATTGGCTGCAAAATATGAAGTAACCCATACCGCTATAAATGTTATTGTCGATTATCTAAAAATTTTATCGGCTGAATTAAAACAAAAATTTTCCAATTTACAAAAAAAAAAAAAAAAAAAAAAAAAAAAAATCTTGACATAGATGGCACTTCCAATGTTAGTAGATCTTTCTGATATTTCAGATTTACAATATCAAGAACTTGCAGAAATGCAAAACGATACATCATTTAAAAAGTTATTTAATTTTAAAAAAAAAAAAGAAAGGTTTGTGTGTGTGTGTGATGACACAAGGCTTCATGTAGAAGCCGAAATCAGATGTAAAAATGCAACCAAAGTGTTGTTACCATTTCTACCTGTATATTTAACTGAATGGGGATTTAGTGACAATGCGCTGCTAAAAAGTAGAAATAAGCTGGATTTTACAAAACAGGAATATTTAAGACAAACGTTAACTAAATTGAACATAAAATATCTCTGCAACAAACATCAAGCGCAAGGATCTCGCTATTTTTTCAATCTTTCTTTCAAGTATCCATTAGAAGGATTGAAAATTTACTTACTGTTTTTTAATAATAGTTTTATAGAGTGACTAGCTGGTATACCCGTTCTTTGCACGGGTGAATTTAAAAATTAAACAATACAGACTGAAGAATAAAGAAGTTTTCAATGAGTTAATTTTATGTGAATTGTAAATTAAACACACAAAAAGGTAAATAGCTGTTACCCGCGATTCGTACCTGTGGAATTTAATAAATAAAAAGTGTTTATTCGCAGAGTTTACGAAATCTCTTAATTATGTATTCTACGCAAAGAAATACCTATGCTATAAGTATATATATGTCATTCTTCTACTTTGTGATTTTTTGTTTCTTGTTTGTTTTATTTTTTTCCCTTCGTTTTTTTTGTTGAGCAAAGGGTGAAAGGGATGCATGACCTTTGACACTGGTGATGGGGGTGAAGACTAAAATCATTAGGATCAAAATAGTTCTAAGTAGCAGTAGTGTGAAACGCGAACACAAACGAAGCCGCAAGGAAGGGGTAAAAGGGACGCATGACCTTTGACAATGCAGTTAAGGATTGTAAAATCATTAGGATCAAAGGACATGAACGGAAAACGTCTCGAATGGCAGCAACGTAATCAAACAAAAAAGTTTGACATAACTGCTAGAAATCGTTGAGACAGAAGGCTCGTGAAATAAAATAATCCCTATTGAATAAAAATAATCCCTGTTGAATAAAAATAATCCCTGTTGAATAAAAGTAATCCCTGTTGAATAAAAATAATCCCTGTTGAATAAAAGTAATCCTTGTTGAATAAAAATAATCCCTGTTGAATAAAAATAATCCTATTTGAATCGGATATTGCGCACTATTTCATTGGTTTTAAATTTTATTTTCTCGGAACCCTGATTTATTTTCTAAAATAAAAGTAACCTAAGTTACTCCTTATAACATTAGCTATCTGCCAGTGAAAGTTTCGTAAAAATTGGTCCAGCCGTTTCATAGATTAGCCGGAACAAGCAGACAGACAGACAAAAATTTTAAAAAGTGATTTTTTCATATAAGTACCGTATATACTTTTAAATGCATTTAGTAAAAAGCTGTTAATTTCAAATTACAAACAGGCACTTCATTTTTATTTAAATGTATAGATTAATCCTTATATTGTTCACATAGCTTTTTTCTGTTCTTAAGGTGATATCAACTCTGGTTGCGATAGCAACGAAAAAAATCGTTTGTTCTCACAAAATTAAAAGTGAGTCCGCGTAAGAATAAATTATTCTCTCTTTTTCGTTAAAAATGAGTCATCGCGTTTGTTCCATGAAGAAATGCTTTTTAAATGTCTTTGAGTATTAAAAAAAAGTAATAATAAAGAATCCCTATTTTTGAATTGGATGTTGCTCATTATTTCATTGGTTTTAATTTTGTTTTCGCGGAACCCTATTTTTTTTTCTAAAATAAAAGTAAACTAAGTTACTCCTTGTAACAACAGCTATCTGCCAGTGAAAGTTCCGTCAAATTCGGTCTAGCTGTTTCAGAAATTAGCCGGAACAAACAGACAGACAGACAAAAATTTCAAAACTTGATTTTTTTAAAAATAAGTATTGTAGATATACTTTTAAATGCATTTAGTAAGAAACTGTAATTTCAAACTACAAACACACTTCAATTCAATTTATTTATTTATATTAAAATGATTTGATTTTCTTTTAGGTATAGCTAAAGGGTGTAAGTGCACTTTTTCACCTAAAACGTAATTAAAAATATTTATTTTAGAAACAACTACCTACGTACTTAACTAAATAAAATAACCTATACGAATTTATCGATTTCAAAGTAAATAAAAAACTGAACTATTTCCATGAAAGAAAACCTAACGACATTTAACATTGATTTCTAATTATTAGAAAACAGTGAAAATGTAACGAGACAAAATGAATTAAGAGAACGGAACGGTAGGAAAAAAAATACTTTGTGACTCGAGAAATAGTTATTCTTTGATTTCAATATAAATATTAAGCAATATAAATATTATTCAATTAAATATTATTATATTGTGTATATATTATGCAGGATAAATGAAGTTATTTACAGTTTTGAATAAACTTACTTAATTTAAGGGTGTAACTGCACTTTTTCACCTAAAACGTAATTAAAAATATTTATTTTAGAAACAACTACCTACGTACTTAACTAAATAAAACAACCTGTTGGCTCTGTGATCGCCTCCCCCACCGCACACTCACACTTGTACAATCCCTCTTGCAAGACAAACATTTATTGTGACTGCTCTGTGCAGTGTTTGGCAATTAAATAAACAATAGATGTATGAAATTAGCTTACCTCTATTTAAATGCGGAGCCTTGTGAGAAGTCAAATGACGTAAAACCCAAAAACTTCCTGATTTAAGTTTAAATGCTGTCTAAGTTATAGAAAAATTGATGTTGCTCAGTGTTTTTGAGAACGAATGAAATCATTGGAATGATGCAACAGTTCAAAACAGGTCGTAGCAACAGTAGGGGGAAACGAATCTGCAAGCAGGGGGGAGAGGTACTCGTGACCTTTGACACTGTCAATGAGGTGAGGGACTGGGTTGGATGAAACGAAGCCGCAAGCAAGGGGTAAGTGAAGACTGTTAAAATCATTAGGATCGGATATGAACGTGAAATATCGCGAGTCTCAGTAACCTTATCAAACTAAAAAGTTTGTCTAGAAATGTCGAGACAGAAGGCTAGCAAAATAAAACAATCCCTATTGAATAAAAATAATCCCTACTGAAATAAACAATCCTTATTAGGAACGGATATTGTTCACCATTTCATTGGTTTTAATTTAATTTTCACGGAACCCTAATTTTTTTTTCTATAATAAAAAAGTAGCCTAAGTTATTCCTTATACCATTAGCTATCTGCCAGTGAAAGTGTCGTAAAAATTGGTCCAGCCATTTCAGAGATTAGCTCCAACAAACAGACAGACAAACAAAAAATTTTAAAATTGATTTTTTCATATAAGTACCGTATATACTTTTAAATGCATTTAGTAAAAAGCTGTTAATTTCAAATTACAAACAGGCACTTCATTTTTATTTATATGTATAGATTTCTTAAAACCTTAAATAGACACAGCTGTTTGTAAAAAATGCAACACCATGAAGGAATCATCATATTTGAATGACCTTTGCAGGAAATACCAATTATAGGATGTTTTGTAAATTATTAAAGTTTCAGAGCTACTGCGCATACGTGGTGTGCGCAGCGCCCTCTGAACTGATGCTGAAAGCGTATAAATAGAGGGCTGTAGCGGGACGTTGAAAAGAGTTAATGATTATTTCTTAGTGGTGAAGATTTAGTGAGACCCAAGTATGCCTCCACGAAGAAATAAGGTGAAATTCCAAAAGTTTGAGCTTTTTGTGTACCTTTTCTTAGATTTTATGTATATTAAATAGACTTTTATATTTAAATTGAAGTGAGATTTTTTTCAAATATATTTTGTTTAGTTTTTCAAAAACATGTGACGGCTCACGCGTTTTTTCATTAACATGTCTTTTTGGTTCTGTTTGGCCAGATTAAAGGGCAACTCTTTTCCAACCAACCCGAAAAGTAAAACGGGAAGGAAAGATGCAAATTAGGAAGCTTTTAAATAACAGAAGTTTAAAGTAAGCAGTCAACATTTGAGGAATGTTATGATAGTCGGTGTTTAAAGTGTGAAAAGTATTTCGAGAAGCTAAGTGACAGCCAAGAGAAGTTACCCATGACAGAGAGCCCTTAGTCAAGGTGCGTACCATTGCACGCCAGCAAACCGCAACGTCAGCTAGGATTAGTTAGATTGTCGTTTCGTCAGACATTAAGGTAGGAGTGACTATTTAAGTATTCGGATCTGTGATCGCATTGAAATTGCGCTTAGGCGAGTTAGTTATTGATAGTGATCCGAGTTATGTTCTTTTGGTATTATATATTGTGTGTTTAGCCATCGTAGATTCTCTCACATATCAAATTATTATCTAATATATTATAGGTTTAAGTTAAGATCTGAATAAAGTAATATTAAGATTATGGCAACTTCTAGTTCTTCATTTATTCCTACACCTCTAGCTCACGCTGATAATCTAGGAGATGGACAGCCGAGGGGGCGTCCTTACAAACATAATTTTAAGTAGCATCACTATGAATTTTTCGAAAACTTTTGTTAGGATACCTGGTCTTTGCTCAAATATTTTGTGAATATCTCAAAAAACTCACTTCAGTATATATATATATATATATATATATATATATATATATATATATATATATATATATATATATATATATCATCGTTATAAATCCGTTTTAGTAGGTTATGTTTATGTTCATATATTCTTGTTTAATGACTTAATATTTAAATTTTACGTATAGAACTCTTTCATTTCCTCTTGGTACATAGTATGACAAATTACAGGTGAAGGTTGGCGCCGCAAAACTTGTTTAAACCTGCAATCCTGGTTCCTAAGGCCAGGAATTTGTCTTTATACTGTGTGCCTACTTCCTACTTTTAGTTATCTTAGGTTTATAACTATATGATTATTTTTATATTTTTGTTTATATGTATATGTATATGTGTGTATAAATTTATATATATGTGTATGTATATGTATATGATTATATATTAAAAAATTCTTATATTGGATTATATATATATATATATATATATATATATATATATATATATATATATATAGTTACATATCACTAATATGAGGTGAAATTTGCAGGTACATTCATACAGTACATTCTGAGAAAAATGTACACACAGTTTTAAAAGCATCCTTTTGAAAATTTGCATTCTTAATATAAAATATCACTTCATCACAAAAATTACAAATTCTAATATGCATTTACCCCATTTTATAAAAGACATTAGCTTCGTCTCTATTTATTTTACGACTTATTTTCCATTTTATCTTTAATTGCCTAAAAAATACATACATAACATTTTTCAGTTTTTGTGTAACGAAATATTTTGTAGCATTTGAATAATTTTTCTCAAATTTTGTATCAATATTTGAACAATTTTCAGCTTTGACGCATTACAAACATTAAAATTGACCATAAAGTATCATAAATATAATGGGAAAATGCATCAATATGGTTTTGATATTTATTTGTGCTTGCATTTCGAAATTCATGATCACAGGACATTTCAAAAAGTTTTTATATGTTCAAGGTTCTTTCAAAAGGTTTTATATGTTCACATGCAAACACAATTTCTTAAAGTATCAAAAATTTAAAAAATTGCTTTAAACTGGACAAATGATTTTTATAACAGCCAAACGAAAATGTTTGTATGATTTTGAACATATTTATTCATATTGTTACGTAGATCCGGGCTCGTGAATTTTATGCAAAATAATCACAAAGAAACTAAACAGTTCTTTAAGAGCGATGTGAATTCATTATCAAAAATCCAATCCTTTAAATACAGGATTCAGCAGCAATATTCACAGGGTAAATATCCGAAGGTCTTCACACCTTCAACAGCAATCAAACACAATCACTAGTGTTTAAAAATACACGTACGTAAAGATTATTCACAAGCACAGCCGGGCTAATCGCTAGTCAAAACAATCCTCATTACTCGCTGGCTTAATCAAGACTTATCGCCGTACCGGCGAGCATCCTTTTATAGGTGCGACAGAAACTTCCAAAAATATAACTGCTCGTGTCATTGAACGTGACAATAGTGGAGAGATCTACTACTTTCTAGAAGATTCAAGAGGGTTCCGTACTCGCAAACATGATTACCAAAACCCCAAAACGGTCGCCAAATTGGCCGCCAATTTGGTCACCAAAAATGATGCCAACTTGACTCTACCACCAAGATTTCGCCAAGTTCTCCTTGAATCTCCATTGTAACGTTAGGGGCGGCATTGCTTGTGAATAGTACAATTTTAACATGAAATAAATATAACATAGAGAAATATAAATGCATTAAACACCCAAATACAAATTATTTACACTAATTACACAAATTTCGTAACACTGCCCCATCCTCAAAGATTGCACGTCCGGGATAGTACAATCCCGGATTAAGGGGAATCTTTTTACAGACAGATACTATTCTTTATAATAATCAAATATAAAGTAACCAGTATTGAACAGCCCATACAAAGAAATAAAATCAAAATACAAAATTAAATTAAAATACTATAATAAAACTAAGGAGTTTGAAAAGAGAAATAATTTACATTATTTACAAAATAATTAATGACCATGGTCTGAACTTATGGATCCCATTCATCTTGGCCAAGATAAGGGGCTAGCCTATTGTAATGTATTAACTTCGGTTTTGAGTGTGGTGATTTCTGTATGCGCACCACAATGTCATTCAGTCTTTTTAAGATTGTGTAAGGACCTTCTAGTTGGCCTGCAGCTTCGGAGAGAGTCCTTTGTGACGTTTCGTATTCCATAACCACACTTGGTCGCCTTCGTGCAAATTGTGTCCAGTAGCTCTTGCGTCGTATCGGGTCTTTTTCTTCTCAGAAGCCATGCCAAATCTTTCCTAGCCAGATAATGCATTTCTTCCATCCCCGTGCCAGAAGTTTCTCTATATACTCCTCAGACGCAAGGGTTACATCTGGTGGCCGACTGAACATGAGATCTGCTGGTAGATTAAGATCACGTCCAAAGAACATCTGGGATGGGGAATAACCGGTGGTCTCATGAACGGCACTCCTGTAGGCAAGCAGGGAAAATGGAAACTTTATTGTCCCAGTCCTGTTGATTACTGGATACCAGGAGAGAGGCTGTTCAGGATGGTTCGATTGAACTTTTCCACCATGCCGTCAGACTGAGGATGTAAAGCTGATGTCCGGGTTTTGTCAATGGCGAGTATTTCACACAGTTTCTTGCAAACTGCAGAATCGAAGTTTCTCCCTTGATCGGAGTGCAGTTGTAGAGGGACCCCGAATCGTGAGATCCAGTGTGGAACTAAAATCTTTGCAACAGTTGAGGAATCTCGATCGGGAAAAGGATAGGTTTCAGGCCACTTAGTGAAGTAATCCATTACAACCAGGATCTTGTTGTTGCCATCGATTATCTCGGAAATGGACCTAGGATGTCAAAAGGTATTCGTTCGAATGGCGCTCCCACATTATACAGCTGCAGTCTTCCTCTAGTGCAGTGTTTCTGAAACTGTGGGGCGCGCCCCCTGGGGTGCGAGCATATTGAAAATAAAAGGTTTAAAAATATTTTTATGGAATGAAGTAAAACAAGATGCTTTCTGGCATAATAAAAAATACACATTTACACTGATACAATTTATTTTTATCATCTGGTGATCATCAAAAATAAAAGATTCCACTTCAAACGCTCATTAGCCGTGTTTGATCCTATAACCAAATTAAACAAATATTTTGTTTCCTTTGCGGTCAATATGAGAATGATGAGAGATTTTTTTTTACGTTTCTTATAACGATATCAAACGATGAGAGATTTTTATTACGTTTCTTTTAACCTAAAATATTACTTTAGCTGACCTTCGAACTTACTGGTATGGTTATCTCGGTCTTTTTCTTAGGGAAGTTGTAAATATATATAATATATTTCTGTTTCATCTTTTTTCCATGTGAAAGAGTTTTATGATATATGGATAAGCATGAGTATTCTGAAACATATAATGCATAATGAAGAACGTTTTACACAATTATTTTTTAGAACATGCTACACTTTCCCCATGAGCAATTTTGTAGTTTTGATTGCTGCGTTGAACGACTTATTATGGTTTATAAATATAAATAAGCAGAATATTAAAAAAAAATGGACATCTGTGATCCCTATTAAAGGAAGTTGAAACTGATCAAGCAATTGAAGAACCTACTGAAATAATGCATATTAATCAAGATAGTGAAAGTAAGTATCAGAAAATCGTGAGACATGAAACGTTTGAGTTGATTTGAGTTTAGATGGAAAATAACGTTCCTGTGTTGTTAGCGAAAAGTGTCTGTGATTTATGTCCTTTAATAAGGACACGCACATTTGGAACATTTTCTTTAGTTTTATTGGATTTTTTCTCAAATTTTCTAAGAAAAATTGAAAAGTCCTTGAAAGAAGGTAAGTATATTTTCTATTAATAAAATTATTCACTGGAATTGTGATTTTTATAGTGTATAGTAAAAATAACTATAAAATAAATTATAGTTGTAAAACAAACTAAAAAACACGCTTTTATAGTGAATCGAACTAAAAAGCAATATATATATATATATATATATATATATATATATATATATATATATATATATATATATATATTGCTTAAAATTAAGATATACAAAATTTAACACTTATCTTGTTAATTTGTACGGTTTATAATTATGATCGTATTGTAGCTTTAGCGTCAAAGTGCATTATTATAGCATTCAGTACATAATTAATGCATAAGGGGGGCGATAAAAATTGCGATAGAAAAGGGGGGCGCCAGTAGTGAAAGTTTGAGACCACTGCTCTAGTGCGTTTCCTGGGAACTTTGCGTGCAGCACAGGGATCACATATGTGATAACACTTTCCTACATCAGTACGCACATTGATCCAGTAGAAGCGTTCCTGAACTTTATGTAAGGTCTTCACAACACCAAAATGACCTCCAGTTGGACTGCCATGCAGTTCCTTAAGAACTGTTGAAATTCTTGTCTTTGGGAGGATTAATTGCCACCTGAATGTTTTTTCCGTTGTCAGACTCCAATTTTCGATATAAAACACCATTTCTCAGATCGAGAGAGTCCCAAAGAGCCCAATAACGCTACGTTGTAGGATGGAAAGAGGCGATGTCTTGCCAGCTGGGCTTTTCGTCAGACGTATCTTTGATTCCTATGATTGCTTTTATTTCAGTATCTGCCAGTTGTTCTTTTCAGACGCTGGTATCACTTCACGGGTCTAATTCCAATGTTGATGGCGTCGTGACTTGGTGGACTACTAGATCAATTATGCCAAATTTCTTTCTGACTCTCAAGCTGTTTGAGAGATTCGTGCTGCTCTCCGAACAGAGTCTTTTCGAACGGATGTCTCCATTTTCTTCTGGTGGTCTTTTTCGGTACATACACACTTTCTTTGATTCTGTAATTCTTGTACGACCAGGAGTTTCTTGATTTACTCGAGGGCAATTTTTACATGCTCGGTTCTACCCCACCCCCAGCACTTGATGTTGTGATCTTCTTTAATTATTCGAGGGCAGCTACTTCTCAGATGCATTGCTTCATCGCACCCCGAACACGTGATTATACGTCTCCTCAGGCTCTGACGTTGAGCCATTAAATCTTGAATTTCCCTCTCTCAGTTTCTCAATCTCCTTCCTCAATGGAGATTCACGGGGCGCATCTGTAGTCATTCAGCTCCTCGGACGGAATGGCTGTCTCTGCAACTGGCTTCATTGGCGGCTTCCACTTTCAGAAAATAAAACAGGGCAGATTTAAGATCTTGAACATCTGCCATTCTTACAGCCTTCTGAATGTCCCCCTCCTGCAGGCCGTCCACGAAATTCTGCAAAGAGATTACTTCTCGTAGAGTTGCTGGGTGGTCGGAGAATGCCAAATTGGCGAGCCTTTCTACTTCAGAGGCATACTATTGCAAGCTTTCTCCGGTTTTCTGGAGTCTTGTTTTAATCTGCAGACGTGCCTTTTCCTTGGAGTATTTCTGGCCGAACCGAAGAACCAGAGCATTGTATAGAGAGTTCAAATTTAGTCGCTCTGTGTCGTCAAGAGTCTGCAGTATTTCGGCGGCTTCTCCTCTAAGAGATGCTGCTAGCTGACAGGCTTTGACCCCCTCAGTCCAGCCATTGGTTTCCAAAATTATAGAAATGTGTGTCTTGTATACTTTCCAGTTCGTTTTTCCGTCATAGGTCGACAGTTTCACTGACACTGTTGTGGCAGCCACAGGCACCGTAGAGATTGACACAGGTACTGGAAAGAATGGCAAAATCTTGCTTTCGTTCTAATTTCCAAAAATTAGAACCTTTTCGAGATCTTCTACTCGCTGTGATATGTCTAAAATTTCCAGCCACTTCTTAATATTTTTCTTGAACTAGTTCTATAATTCTTTCTTCAACTTGCTCTACTTTCTTCTCTATCTTCTATTCAACTACTGCAACCTTTTCTTTCACTACTCCAATCTTTTCTTCAACTTTCAATGCAATTTTTTCTTCCATGCTATCGATTTTCTTTTCTAAAGTATTTCTCAGATATTCTGACATTTCCGTACGTTTTCCAGACCTTTCTCCATTCTATCCTTTAACTTATTCTTCGTATCATCCAGACATTTCTACATTTCTTGTTGGCATTTCTCCATTCTTTAATGCATCTCTTCTTAGCCTCTTGTAGTCTCTTCTTGGCCGTTTTTCAAGGCATTGATGCTTACCAATAGAGCCTTCAGTTGGATCCGTCAGTATACACTTCCCACTCAGATGGGCCCTCGAAAGCATTTATGGGAAAGGAAAGAAAATCGGGAAGGACCTGATGAAGAGAAATAAAAGAGTCCAATTTCGTAACTGGGATAAGACCTGGAAGGAGATCATTCCTGTTGTTCCAAAGTTGGAATTTAAAGTAGAGAGAGCGAATAACAATATGAATGAGGGGAATGCCTGATAGGATATTGAGAGCGTCAGTAGGGGAGGTTTTATAGGCTTTATAGTGATTTTTAATAAGTAAATCCTCTGAATAGATTTAAGCTTTTGGATCTGGATAGAGGTCAGGGATCCACCCCACACTCCTGCTCCGTAGGAGATGATTGGTTGAACAACCGAAGTATACCAAAGTTTCATTACGGAAATATGCCGGTGATTGAAATTTTTGGAAACACGATAAAAGTTGGAAGAAATCCAGATAATCTTATCTTTGATAGAATTTATATGCGGAGTCCAAGATAAGCGATTGTCAATGTTGACACCCAAGTATTTGTATGACTTAGAGATATGGATGGAATTGGAACCAATTTTAAAAATGGGATTCCTCCTGAAGGTCGTGCTCCCTCGAAAACCACGGCATTGAAAAAAGGGACATCTGAAAACAACTGAAATGGTTTTAGCAGTTGCTATTGACAAATTGAGCTCGGAAAGCTTAGAATTTACTAAACTAAGGATTTTATTAGTATTATCTTCAAGTTCCTTACGTGAAAGGCCAAAAGAGACAACTGCGAGATCGTCCGCAAAGGCTTGGAGAAGAAACAGTTCAGAGTTAAAAGAAATGATAGGATTAAAATAAATATTCCAAAGAGTTGGTGAAAGAACGGACCCTTGTGGGCAGCCTTTAAAAATTTGTTTTTTAATGGTAAAAGAATTATCAGTCCAGATAATTGGTTTCGCCGTGTGTATTTTTTTCGGGGCTCTCCCTTTAAAACATATCTCTTTAAAATTCAGGATTTTAACTCGGTCTTTCAGGCAGAGTTCTCTGCCATCGGTCTCTCTGTCTGTTGGGCAGTTCATCATAATACTAAAATTCATATTTATACTGACAGTCTCTCCTCTATTCTCTTTCTTAATAATATTACAAGTAAATTCAGTTATCTCAATTCCATTAAATTCAAATTGTTTCAATTCAGAAGCTACTACAATCTTTACTGGGTCAAAGCTCATAACAATAACCTTTATAATGATTACGCCGATTTTTATGCAAAACAGGCTGTATATGATGGTGAAGTGTTTTCGGTTCCCGCTCCTCGCTCCTTCCTCTCCAGTTCCTTAAATAAATTTATCCTAGAGTCTTGGACCTCCCCTTGGAATGATTGCAATACTGGATTAAGGGTCAAGCGCTATTTCAATAATCCTAAATTAAACATTCTCCCCATTTCTAAATATCTGGTCCATTTTCTAACTAATCATGGGCCTTTCCCCGCTTACTTGCACAGGTTCAATCTCCTTCCCTCTCCAAACTGCCTGTGTGGGTCGCCTGGAGACGCCGACCATTACGTATTCCACTGCCCCTTCACTTCTGATCACCATCTTGTTAACCCCAGCCCGAACGTTCTCTATCCTTGGGTCAACTCTATTATTAATAATCGTGCTATTCACAATAAATTAATTTCCTGCTTTGCTTTTTCCAAATCCATATGTGATAATTTGGCTTAACTTTCCCTTTTCCCTCTTCGGTTCTTGATATTCCTTTAAATCTTTTTGTTCCCCTCCATAATTTTGTGCAGCTTCCTGTTTTAACCCTTAGTCATCATTCTGGGTTTACTTTAAGATTAATTTCTTGTTTGTTCTTTTTCTCTCTTTTAGCAAAAATGGTTTCTTTAATAAAATACCATAACTTATCTGTTTCCCCCTTTTTCTCTTTTTAGTGTCTTTAAAATATAATTGGAGGAGGAAATAAAAAAATCATCTTTCCAGTGCTTTTTTTCAAAAAAAAAAAAAAATCTAAGGACAACAGGAAGTGTTGGCGCCAGCTGGAATTATCGTTTCAAAATATAAATTTTTTTGTTTCCCGTTTATTTTTTTCTTTTTTTCACACCTCGTGCCCTATGTGTTTCAGGGTCTTTTCTTGTCCTTAGAAGATAGCACCTGTGTGTGTTCTTGTCTGTGTTTGTTAAGTGCTTTTTTTTTAAGTATTTGCATTGTATATAAGCGTTTTTTCTGTATTCTTCCCCCAATTCTCAAGAATTTTGGGAAGGGACCTTTTTGTACATGTTTTCGTTTAATTTGATAATAAAATTCTTCTCGGAGGGTCGGATGCAGCTCTAAACCCTTTGGGTGAGCTCGATTCTCTGGAGTAAGTAAGTAAGTAAGCCTTCAGTTGCTCATCCATGACTCTTGTTATTAGCATAAAATACCATTTCTGACACCGAACTGTTACGTAGATCCGGGTTCGTGAATTTCATGCAAAATAATCACAAAGGAAATAAACAGTTCTTTAAGAGCGATGTGAGTTTATTATCGAAAATCCATTCCTTTAAATTCAGGATTCAGCAGCAATATTCACAGGGTAAATATCCGTAGGTCTTCACACCTTCAACAGCAATCAAACACTATGACCAGTGTTTAAAAATACATGTACGTAAAGATTATTCACAAGCACAGCCGAGCTGATCGCTAGTCAAAACAATCCTCACTACTCACTGGCTTAATCAAGACTCATCGCCGTACCGGCGAGCATCCTTTATATGCGTGACAGAAACTTCCAAAAATATAACCGCTCGTGTCATTGAACGTGACACGAGTGGAGGATCTACTACTTCCTAGAAGATTCCAGAGGGTTCGAACTCCCCAACATGGTCACCAATGACGTTAAAATTGTCTCCAAAGTCGCCAAAAATGATGCCAACTTGGCTCTACCGCCAAGATTTCGCCAAGTTCTCACTGAATCGCCATTATTACGTGAGGGGCGACATTGCTTGTGAATAGTACAATTTTAACATGAAATAAATATATAATATAGAAATATAAATGCATTAAACACCCAAATACAAAAAATATTTACACTATTTACACAAAATTCGTAATGATATTGATGTATGTAACAAGCTTCGCGTGCAAGGAAAAAGGGTATCGCATTTGAGCTAACTTTATTTGCATTTATTGTAAAACGTTTGAATACTACAGCTTAAAAACCCGGTATGTACAGTTAATAGACATTTATATTTATACTGTAGTGAGATTTTTCAAATATATTGATTAGGTGTTTCAAATACATACTTATAGTGAGCATTACTATAAATTTATTCAAAATTATCTTTTTTTTCGCGAAATGTGCTCCTTAGCTAATTTTTTTTTTTTTTTTGTAATATTTCAAATTTCTCTCTTCAGTATGCACAAGCGTACAAAAAGAAAACATAATGTTAACTTGCAGTGTATTCATATAGTAAATTTTGAAAATTTAATTTTTAGACACAATTTTTTAAAATACAACTTTTTGCAAACAGCAATTTTTGGATGCAGTCTTACCTCATCAAAAATCCTGCCTTTTTTTGCCCAATTATTTTAAATATTTACCTCCTTCCTTTTTTTTTCATTTAAGTCTTTTTTCCTTTATTTCATTTTGGATTGTAAAAACCGTGTATTGTCTTGATTAGATTTTCCATATCAAGACATTTCTTGGCATTTACAGCCAATTACCAGGTTCTACTCCCTATTTATGAAGCTTTTTTTTATTTTGATGAAGTACCAGCGTTAAAAGAACAAACCACGTCATAAACATGAAGTAAAAATGCTCCAATCTATACAATATTTAAAACGTAAGTGAAATGTGTGTCAATGGCAGGTACTTCCAAGATTTAAGAAATGTTATTATTAAGGTTATTGCATTTGTTTGGAAGAGCGGTGCTTGGGCATATCTTGTAGAATTATCTTCTGATATTAATGAAGAAACATACGTTATCTTTATAACACATAAGAAGCATATTTAAACTCATAATGACAGTAGTAATACATTTATATTTTTTCTTCAAAGAAGAAAGCTCACAATTAAATCATGAATTTTTCTTTATTTTCCTCATGATTTCTTTACATTGTTATTGTTCAACTCGCATTATTATCCATATATTTTCATTAAATTCTACGAAATGCATACAAACTTCGCTTTAAAAATAGATAAACAGATTTAGGAGTTATACTTGAAGTTACTCAATTGTTAATTACGCACGAATAAATAAAAACATTTGAGATTTTGAAAGTGCTTCCCAGGTTTAAATGGTCGGTGTTTACTTTTTTATCTGTCAAAGTCGGCGTGGTATGTCAGCAGATTACTTTTCACAAGTCTGTCTATTTTGACATATTAATAATTCATAAAATATCAAATATGTTATGTCACTGGAAATGTCATGAATTGGAGATTTTAGTAACATCAAAATCTCAAAATCAATATTCTGAAGATTTTTAGCCTACTGACTTCTCTTATATATCAATTAGCTTGGATCAATAATTTTGTTGAAGCAAACGAATATGAACTGTCTGCAAAAAGGAAGTATTGTTACAAATTTTAAAAAAAAATAAGAAATACTTGTTTTATTTCCATTATCTTGAATCTTCTTACCCATTCATTTTAAAAAATAAAAAAATACGGGATATAATTGATTTTTAAAAAGTAATTAAACTTTAAGATATAAAAGTACCCGAGTCTTTGATTGCTACATAATGAATGAAAAGTAAATGTACATAATTTGAAATTTGCAATGCATGAAGAGTACGAAAAATAATGATACATTTCTACTATCATCAGATCTGATATATTTTGCTTTTAAATCTAAGTTGATTATGAAGTATTTACAGTTAAAAAATTGTGAGAGTAGATTTTTAGATGAAAAAAATGGTGTTTTGCTCAATCAAATGAAAGAAATATATATTATACTTTTTTATATATCGCTAAGAAATACTTTTCACTAAAAATACATCATAATTGAGTCAAAACAATAATGTTATAAAAAAAAGATATTGTTACGAATTTTGCGTAAATAGTGTAAATAATTTGTATTTGAGTGTTTAATGCATTTTTATTACTCTATGTTGTATTTATTTCATGTTAAAATTGTACTATTCACAATCAGTGCCGCCCCTTACGTTATAATGACGATGTAATGAGAACTTGGTGAAATCTTGGTGGTAGAGTCAAGTTGGCATCAATTTTGGTGACCAAGTTGGAGACCAATTTGGTGACCGTTTGGGCGTTGTTGGTGACCATGTTGACGAGTTCGAACCCTCTGGAATCTTCTAGAAAGTAGTAGATCTCTCCACTAGTGTCACGTTCAATGACATGAGCGGTTATATTTTTAGAAGTTTCTGTCACGCATATAAAAAGAATGCTCACCGGTACGGCGAGGAGTCTTGATTAAGCCAGCGAGTAATGAGGATTGTTTTGACTAGCGATTAGTTCGGCTGTGCTTGTGAATAATCTTTACGTACGTGTATTGTTAAACACTGATGATTGTGTTTGATTATTTTCGAAGGTGTGAAGACCTTCGGATATTTACCCTGTGAATATTTCGTTAATAAATTTCACATCTCTTAAAGAACTGCTTATTTTATTTGCGATTGTTTTGCATAAAATCCTCGAATCCAGATCTACGTAACAGTTTAGTGTCGGAAGTGGGATTTTATGCCAATAACAAGAGCGATGAATGAGAAACTGAAGGCTCTGTTGGAAGGCATCAATGGCATGAAAAATGCACTAGGCAAGAATTGCAAAAAGACCAGGTAGTAATGCAGAAATGTCTGGAGGAGACAAGGCAAGAAATGCCAAAAGTCCAGGTAGAAATGCAGAAAGGTCTGAAAGAGACTAAGCAAGCAATGCAGAAAGGCCAGCAAGGAATGCAGAAAGGTTTGGAAAATGTACAGAAATGTCAGGAAGATTTCAAAAATTCTTTAGAAAAGAAAACTGACAATGTTGAAGAGAAAAACAATAGTGTGGAAGAGAAAATAGCACTTAAAGTTGAAGAAAAGAATGTAGTAGTCGAAGAAAAGATTGTAGTAGTTGAAGAGAAGATAGAGAAGAAGAAAGTAGGGAAGAAATAGAAAAGATTATATTACAAGTTGAGGAAAGAATTGAAGGAGTGGCTGAAAATATGTTAGCCTTATATCACAGAGAATGGAAGATCTTGAAAAGAAACTTCTAGTCGGCGTAAATGAGAACAAAAGCATGAGTGTGCCTGTGTCTGAATTTCCAGAACCTCTGCTTGCTTCTCCAATGCCTGCGGCTGCTTTAACAGGGCCAGTGAAACTGTCGACCTATGACAGAAAAACGAACTGGGAAGTATACAAGACACAATTTTCAATAATTTCGGAAACCAATGGATGAACTGAGAGGATCAAAGCTTGTCAGCTAGCAGCATCTTTCAGAGGAGAAGCCACCGAAATATTGCAGACTTGACCCGACACAGAGCGACTGAAATTGAACTCCCTGTATAATGCTCTGGACCTTCGGATCAGCCAAAAATACTCCAAGGAATATGCACGTTTGCAGATGAAAACAAGACTCAGAAAACCGGAGAAAGCTAGCAGGAGTATGCCTCCGAAGAAGAAAGGCTCGCCAACTTAGCTTTCTCCGACCACCCAGCAAATATAAGAGAAGTAATCTCTTTACAGTATTTCGTGGACGGTCTGAAGGAGCGGGGGAAGCAGAAGGCTGTAAGAATGGCAGATGTTCAAGATCTTAAATCTGCCCTGTTTTATTTTCTGAAAGTGGAAGCCGCCAATGAAGCCAGTTGCAGAGACAGCCATTCCGTCCGAGGAGCTAGAGTAACCACAGATACGCCTGTGAATCTCCATGGAGGAAGGAGATTGAGAAACTGAGAGAGGAAATTCACGATTTAATGGCTTAACGTCAGAACTTGAGGAGAAATAGAATCACGCGTCGGGGGTGCGATGGAGCAGGGCATCTGAGAAGTAGCTGCCCTCGAATAAATAAAGAAGATCACAAGATCAAGTGCTGAGGGTGTGGTAGAAACGGGCATGTAAGAAGTAACTGCCCTCGAGTAAATCAAGAAGATCCTTGTCGTACAAGTGCAACGGAATCAAAGAAACTGTGCAGCAACCGAAACGGATCAGCAGATGAAAATGGATTCATCCATTCGAAAAGACCCTTTTCGGAGAGCAGCAAGAATCTCTCAAACAACTTGAGAGTCGTAAAGAAATTTGGTGTGATAGATCAATAATCTGCCAAGTCACGACGACATCAACATCGGCATTGACCCGTGGAGTGATGAGAGCGTCTGAAAAGAACAACTGGCAGTTCCTGAAATAAAACCAATCATAGAATTCAAAGAGTCGTCTGATGAAAAGCCTAGCAGGCAAGACATCACCCCTTTCTATCGTACAACGAAGCGTTACTGGGCTCTTTGGGGCTCTCTGCATCTGAGAAATGATGTTTTATATCAAAAATTGGAGTCTGACGATGGAAAAACATTCAGGTGGCAATTAATACTCTCAAAGACAAGAGTTTCCACAGTCCTTAAAGAACTGCATGGCAGTCCAACTGGAGGTCATTTTGGTGTTGTGAAAACCTTACAAAAAGTTCAAGAGCGCTTCTATTGGATCAATGTGCGTACTGACGTGAAAAAGTGTTGTCACATATGTGATCCCTGTTCTGCACGCAAAGTTCCCAGAAAACGCACTAGAGGAAGACTGCAGCTGTATAATGTGGGAGCGCCTTTCGAACGAATAGCTTTTGACATCCTAGGTCCACTTCCTAGATCATCAGATGGCAACAGCAACATCGTGGTTGTCAAGAACTACTTCACTCAGTAGCCAGAAGCCTATCCTATTCCCGAACAAGAGGCCTCATAGGTTGCAGAGGTTCTAGTTCCACACTGGATCTCACGATTCGGGGTCTTCCTACAACAACACTCCAATCAAGGGAGAAACTTCGATTCTGCAGTTTGCAAGAAACTGTGTGAAATACTTGCCATTGACAAAACCCGGACAACAGCTTTACATCCTCTGTCTGACGGCATGGTGGAGAAGTTCAATCGAATCATCCTGAACGGCCTCTCTCTCCTGGTATCCAGTAATCAACAGGACTGGGACAATAAAGTTTCCATTTTCCCTGCTTGCCTACAGGAGTGCCGTTCATGAGACCACCGGTTATTCCCCATCCCAGATGCTCTTTGGACGTGATCTTAATCTACGAGCAGATCTTCTGTTCAGCCGGCCACCAGATGCACCCCTGGTGCCTGAGGAGTATATAGAGAAGCTCCTGGCACGGATGGAGGAAATGCATCATTTGGCTAGTGAAAGAATCAGCATGGCTTCTGAGAAGATTAAGACCCTATAAGATGAAAGAGCAACCGGACATAACTTTCACGAAGGCGAGAAAGTGGGGTTATGGAATGCGAAACGTCTCAAAATGACTTTCTCCGAAGCTGCAGACCAACTGGGAAGGTCCTTACACCAGTGTTTATTTACTTCAAACTGTGGGGCGTGCCCCTCTGGGGGCGCGACCATATAGCAAATAAAAGACTTAAAAGAATTTATTTACTTGAAAGAAGTAAAACAAAATACTTTCTGACATAATAAAAATATACCCATTTACACGTAAATGGTATATATATATATATATATATATATATATATATATATATATATATATATATATATATATGTTATCTACGATTTTACATCATCAAAAATAAAAGCTTCTACTTCAAAATCTCATTTTTTAGCTATCTTTGATACTATAACCAAATAAAAAACGTTTTATTCGATTTGCTGAAATCCCATGATGAGAGATTTTTTTTATTACGTTTCCTTTCAAAGCGAAAATGCTACTTCTTCAGAGGAAAGACAAAACCCAGACCCATAATCAAAAAAAATTTAGGAAGATAAAAGGTTATCACTGTAATACATTATTGCCATCAGCTGTAGGCAGCAGAATGTATTTGCTGCGGTTTGACCTTCGAGCTTACTTGTACGGTTAGTTACGTCCCTGCTCTTATGCATTTGTTTTTTCATTTAGGGAAGTTTGAAGGATTACTGAGCCAAACATAATGAAAAACGTTTTACATAATTTTTTTAGAACATCCATATTATAATAAATACACTTTTAATCCGGGAGCGGTCACGCCGAGCACAGAGTGCACGAAATCGGTAATTCTGGCAAAACTGTTTAATTGTTACCAATGCACCTGACACTTTCCTCCTGTTTGACAATCCTTACGTGAACTAAAATATATTTGTCACATATCTCCCTCTTTTTTGGGTGCGACAAACGTTTTTTTACGATCTTAAGGTACTTGTTTTGTCTGAGTTCCCGGTGTGATAACTTTTTTTCCGAAATATTTTCTGTGTCCTTGAAAGTAGGTGAGTATATTTTCTCTTTATTAAATTATTCACTGGAATTACGATTTTTATTGTGTACTATAAAAATAATTTAAAAAAAAGAATTGGGGTGACTAACAATAACCTCGCTCGACTATTAGTATCGAGTGTACGCCTGCTCCAGGGTTAAAACATGTTGAAGTCTTTTCGCTTTAAGTATTAAAAATAATACAATTATTCTTCATCGGAATTTTTTTTATTGTTCATTATTCAACACCAATTCTAAATGCTAATTCTTTGAGGCTTAAAATTACAGTTCGCTTAAAACACATTATAATTTCAGCAATCATTTAAAAAAATCATTTTACATTTTTGTAAACATTGTCGCACACTTGGCTTTACTCTCCTTACAATTAATCGTTTATATCAATAATGTTTTATTTTTTTTATAAATGAACTTATGCAAAGAGCGGGTACTTCAGCCGGTTGTATAAGGGGGGGGGTTGCGATAAAAATTGTGATCGAAAAGATGGGCGCCAGTATTGAAAGTTTGAGAAGAACTGCCTTACACAGTCATAAAAAGATTGAATGACGTTGTGGTACGGATACAAAGAGCACCACACTCAAAACCGAAGGTAATACATTATAATAGGCTATCCCCATATCTTGGCCAAGATGTATAAGATCCTTAAGTTCAGACCATGGTCATTAATTAATTTGTAAATAATGTAAATTATTTCTCTTTTCCAATTCCTTAGTTTTATTTTAATATTGGAATTTATGTTTGCATCTCTTCATGTGCTTTCGATTTATTTGTATTGTATATGCTGCGGAATACATTTGTTACTTTATATGTGATTATTATGTGAATAGGTTGCCTGTAAATAGATTCCTCTTACTCATGGATAGTACTGCCAGGAACGTGCATTTTTTGAGGTGGAGGCAGTGTTACGAATTTTTGATTAAATCGTGTAAATAATTTGTATTTGAGTGTTTAATGGATTTACGGGGTCTTAGGGGTTTTAAATTTCTCTAGAGGTCTGAAAATATAAACGATTTTCAAACGGGTATAATTCTTTTAAATTTAAATTAAATGATTCGAATCTTTTACATGTTATTTAAAATAGAATGAGGCTTCAGAAAAGTATAAAATGTTTAAAATATAGTAATAATTTTAAAAGTTATAAGCATATGAAAATTCTATAATAAATATTAAGTATTTTTTGCTTTGCGCACGCTATTTTCTAAAATATTAGCCTCTGATGTATAAAACTTTATAGAATTATACAATGCATCATACTCTTTAAACCCTACCTAATTTTAGTATTATATATCTTTTGTATTTCAAAATATTTGTAAAATATTGCAATTTTTTAAATATTTTTTAAAATGTATTTTTTTATTTATTAAAATATGTAAGTTATTATTCTATTTATATAAAAGTAGCTACAAATTATTAAGAATACATTTGTCTTTACAAATCAACTTATAGCTAGTAATTAAACCTACTCTTTTAGAAAATAGCATGCGCGACGTAAAACTTAATAAATATTTCTTACAGAAAAATTTCTTATTTTCATATGCTTATAATTTTAAAAATTATGATTATATTTCAAACATTTTATACTTTTCTGAAGCCCCATATTTTTATAAGTAATGTGTAGAAGATTCGAATTATTTAAATTAAAATTAAAGAAATTATACCTGTTTGAAAAATGTTTATATTTTCAGACCCCTAGAGAAATTTAACACCCCTGTGACCCCTTAAACTGGTGTGCAAAACTTAAGCAACAATGTAAAAATTTAGCAGATAGCCAAGAAATTGCAGAAAAGGAGGTCTGGAGATCAGTACAGTGAACACGTAAGTCAGTAGAAACGTCACGCGTATGCAAATATCAGGAACGAAACGTCAGAAGCGACGTGAGCGTACGCAAAACGCGTGATGTAAGCGCTTGCTGCTCAACAGTAAAATAAGATGAAGGACGCAGACGCAATTCAACATATACGCTGCAAGTGCCAGTGAGTCAGTTCGTGAAATATGGCTAGAAGAAATCACCTGGACGACTTCACACGTGGAAGAATGATCGGAAAGCTTTAGGAGGGGCGTACCGTCACCAGTGTAGCTGCAGAGTTCGGAATCAACAAAAGTGTCGTTTCGCTCGCTTGGAAAGCGTTCCAAACCACAGGTACAGCTGTTAGAAAGTTTGGAGGTGGCCGCCCGAGGACAACAAATGCAGGGGATGGCCGATATATCATCCTGCAGGCGAAAAGAGGCCGACGACAGTCAGTAAGCGTCATTGCTCAGCAACTCTCTATAGCAACGGGGCGACAAGTGTCGCGGTTTACTGTAGCCAGACGCCTTCACAAAGGGGGCCTATTCACCCGCCGTCCTGAACGCTGCCTCCCGTTGAAAGTTGACCACCAACGCCACCGTTTACAGTGGTGCAGAGAGCACAAAAACGGGACAACTGATCAATGGAGTCGTGTCCTCCTTACGGATGAGAGTCGGTTCAGTACCAGAAGCGATTCTCAACGCGTTTTGATTTGGAGAGAGATTGAGACACGGTTCTATGCCGGTAATATCAAGGAAAGACACCATTACGGTGGTCCTGGAGTTCTTGCCTGCGGAGGCATTATGCTGAACGGGCGAAATGAGCTCCACATTTTCGATAGAGGGTCTGTAATCGGGGATCGTTATGATGAGGAGATACTTCTTCCCCATGTGCGTCTGTTCCGGAGGTGCCAATGGCCCAGACTTCATTTTTATGGATGACAATGCATGGCCACATCGGACTCTTGCTGTTGAGGAGCTGCTGGAAAGTGAAGATATCACTCAATTGGATTGGCCAGCGTACTCCCCAGATTTAAATCCCATCGAACATGTGTGGTATGCTTTCGGGAGACGTACTGCAGCACGCTTACATCATCCGGAGAACACCCAACAACTCAAACAGATGCTGATTGAAGAATGGGCACTCCTACCGCAAGAAATGTTGCACCAGCTGGTTCTGAGTATCCGGAGACGGTGCGAAGGAGCCATTGCAGGGAGAGGAGGGCATATACCATATTAAGGAACATCTGCTTGTTGTTCTTCCTGTTGGATAGACCATCATAAATCACGATACTATACGTTCAATAAAGCTTGTTTTTGTTTGATTCCATACCGTATGTATTGTATTTCTTTTTCAGCGCCGGTGCTTTCGTCATCCTTACGTACATAATACTCTCCCTCATTTCTGAATTTCATGTCTCTCAGGTGATTTTTTGGGAAGTTATGGCAATAAAAACCCACCTGTGCTTAAGTTTTGCACACCAGTGTATTTGCTATCCAATTTTCAAACATAATTCTCTGAGAGAGAAACATATTTACTCTAACATAGAGTAAACATAATATACTCTATGTTATATTTATATCACGTTAAAATTGAACTATTCACAAGCACTGCCGCCCCTTACGTTATAATGGCGATTCAATGAGAACTTGGCGAAATCTTGGCGGTAGAGCCAAGTTGGCATCATTTTGGCGACCAAGTTGGCGACTTTGGCGACCATTTTAACTTCATTGGTGACCATGTTGGTGAGTTCTGTGAACCTCTGGAATCTTCTAGAAAGTAGTAGATCTCTCCACTAGTGTCACGTTCAATGACACGAGCAGTTGTATTTCTAGAAGTTTCTGTCGCGCATATAAAAAAGATGCTCACCGGTACGGCGAGGAGTCTTGATTAAGCCAGTGAGTAATGAGGATTGTTTTGACTAGCGATTAGCTCGGCTGTGCTTGTGAATAATCTTTACGTACGTGTATTTTTAAACACTGGTGATTGTGTTTCATTGATGTTGAAGGTGTGAAGACCTTCGGATATTTACCCTGTGAATATTGCTGCTGAATCCTGAATTTAAAGGATTGGATTTTTGATAATAAATTCACATCGCTCTTAAAGAACTGCTTATTTCATTTGTGATTGTTTTGCATAAGATCCTCGAATCCAGATCTACTTTACAATATTAATAAACATAAAATATATAAGTAGAACTATTTCTGTTAAAATCATTAGTTGTATTGTTAGTATTAGCTAAAATATTCTCATGAATTGATTGAAATGGAAAGTAAACACTTAAGTTAAAATTTAATATAAAAGCATTTAAAAGGCATAAGTGAAATAATTTTTTCAAAAACAAAATACATCCTCGTAGAAGACAACTTGTTAAGTTTTGAAAAAATGGTTAGAATTAATTTTATAAATAAAAACTGAAATTTAAAATCAGCTAAGGGAATCAATTTTTAACACAATATGCTCCTATTGTTGAAACTTATATAGCAAAAGTTAAAAGACTCCACAATATTTACATACAACACATGTGATCCGTAAAATCACAATTAAAATAGTTGGTTTGAGAATTTTTTTTTTTCTGTTCACTAATAAAAACATTGAATATTGAAATTTATTGACATTTTCAAGAAAATTATGTAAATTAAACTAATATGTCTTTGAATATTATAAACAAGTAATATAAAAAAATAAGTCACAATTTCTTCTAGGTTCAATAAAGAAAAATTTTACTTTAGTTACTTTTTATTCAATGGTTACAATTAATATAAATATATATTAACATATGACAGAATCACAATATTAAGAGACAAAATTGAAAGCAATTTTCCTTGCAATTTTTCATTTTCTTTTCTATTAATGGTATTGGGCTATTTTTGTTTATTTAAATATTCTAATAAAATAATATAGAAAAAAGGAAATCGCATTCTAAGAAACTAGGGCACCCCAATTGAGATTTGAACCAACGACCTTCGGATAAGAAGTCTAACGCGCTATTCATTGCGCTACAGGGACACAATAAATGACTTTCCTTTCTATATATGAAGTTGGACTATTATTTTTGTTACCATTTACTCATTTTTTAATATAATTAAGGAATTAATATTTGAAAAACAGTATTCTCACATCAAGTGTATGTAGGTATTTAAAAAAATGTATTTAAACTTCAATGATTGAGTAGAAAGTATTTAATTAATGAGTGAGGATTTGAACAAGATATATGTATAAAAAAATAAACACACACACACACACATATACATACTAGCCGTTACCCACCCGCTTCACTGGGTATTTCACAATGTTGTGTAAACATTGTTTACATATATATGAATTATTGATATCTAGCATTAAGAATTCGATTGTATTGAAAAATATATTTATAGCTGTAACTCTCACCTCTTGATGTAAAAAGGACATAAATTATAATATCTAATTTCTATTTATATCTAAAATAGAAGTTGAAAGATTTTTTGCCCTCACTTAACCCAATCATCAAGAGGAATTCCACCAAAGCTACTTTCAGTGGACCTCTACTCCATAAAATAAACATGCGTGCTAAATTTAAAGTCTAAATGTAACAGAACAAAAACGGAATTTTTATCATCAATACTTCGTTGAGAGCATTCTTAGCGGATTCCAATTCAACAAAAGAAGCATGCAAATCAAATTTTATAATTATAGTTTTAGCAGTTCGAAAACGGGAATTTTGTGTATCAATAAGCCCCAATAACTCTCCCCGCTTCCCCCTGGAGTTTATTTCCTTAAAATTCATTCTTAGTGGAACTCTATTCAAATAAAAAAGATGCTCAACAAATTTCAAGTAAATGGGTTAAATTCAAAAACAGGAATTTTTCTATAACATGCCTTAATCCCTCGCAACCCCACTCCTTTGGGAGTCTGTTTTCGCAAAACTCTTTGTAAAAAGAACTCTATTCCACGAAAGCAACATACCTTCTAATTTTCAAGCAGGTGGGTCTATTAGTTGAAAAGCGGAAATATTTATCTATTGCGCCCCTTAATCCCCCTCAGTGACCTATGGGGATCAATTTTCCCCAAAACTATTTTGTAGCGGATCCACCATGAAAGGAATCCGCTTACCAAATTTTAAGACAGTACATCTAATAGTTAAAAAATGTAAATAATTATCTTCAACGCCCCTTAAGCCCCCGCAACGCCACTTAGGAAGAGACTTTCACGAAACCCATCTTATAGCGGATCTGTACTTAATGACTGGAATCAGCTTACTCAATTTCAAGATTTTATGTCTAATAGTTTAAAAAAGGAGATAATTGCTTGTAACGCCTCTTAATTCTCCTCAACGCCACTTGGGGTCGATTTTTACAAAACCCATTTGTACCGGATCTCTACTTTATGAAAGGAATCTGCTTACCAAATTTCAAGACTGTACGTCTAATGGTTTAAAAATGGAAATAGTTATGCACAACGCTCCTTAAGTGCCCTCAATGCCCCTTGGAGTTCTATTTTCGTAAAAATCATTAGGTAGAGAATCTCTACTTTATGAAAGAAATCTGTGTACCAAGTTTCAAGACTGTACATTTAATAGTTTAGTAATGGAAATAATTATCTATAACGCCCCTTGGGGTTCTATCTTTTAAAAATCCGTTCTTAGCTGATGTCTACTCCATGAAGGGAACCTTGCGTGCCAAATTTCAAATCTGTAGGTTTAATAGTTCCGAGATATCGTGATTAGTCAGTCAGTGAGTGAGTCGTTTTTCTCCTTTATATATATATATATATATATATATATATATATATATATATATATAAATTATATAATATAATACATATTATATTTATATATATATATATATGTCAGGGTTTGAAAAGTTTAGGTTCAAAATTAAGGAAGTAATAAATGAAAATAGAGCGAACTCTTTACCATCGCGTAAGGATTTATGAGTAAACAAGCCTGTTAAAAGGAGCAACGAGCGCTGACGAAGGCGAACGCATACTAGGGAAGGATTTGGCTGGTGTCTCCTCCTGAGATGTTGTATTTGGTAACACCCGGTTGCGCGGCAAAGGTCCGCCATGTTAGATTATATATGATGAACGCGTAATAAAGGAATATTGTGAAGATGATGCCCTCCTCATTTTACCAGCAGGCCTGGGCCTGTCAAGAGT
>BMAU01013814.1:0-12871 GCA_019973935.1 Trichonephila clavipes
AAAGCGTATAAATGGATAATATTTATGATATTTGAGTGTCACTTAGATTAGAAAATGTATATAAAATTGTTTTAAAGAATGATATTACAATAAAAATTATTTGCTACAATATTTTGACAAAAAATTCACTATAAGAATCGACCAATTTTCAAAATATTCTCCTTTTTGTGAAAATGCCTCTATTATAATAATATTTTGCCTGTGTATGGCTCAGACCTCTGTACAGAGACTCAAATAGATTTTTTGAAATATATAATTTAGAAGTGGGTTTATCCATGTTTTTACGACAACAGAGGGGAGCAATTTTAAGAAAACGCCGATAATTATTTCAATTGGTGGTAACTGAAAATAATGTGAATTTTTTCAAAAATCTAGTTGAGCCTCTGTACAGAGGTCTGAGCTATACACAGGCACAAAATATTATCATAATAGAAACATTTTTTCACAAAGGAGAACATTTTGAAAAAGATTATTCTAAATTAATTTTTTGCCGAAATATTGTATTTAAATTTTTTTGTCAAAATGTCCTGAAAATGTTTATACATGTATTATAATCTGAGTAACATTAAATATCATGAAAATTATCCATGTATGCGCTTTTTAAAATCACGGTTCCGAACGTAGTCGGATACCTTAAGACCAACATAACAAAGGAAATTTAAAATGTGGAAAATTGATCAAAATATTTAAACTGCTATTTTGCTTTTTTAATAATTATTTTTGTAAATATTTTTTTTATTTTTTGTCACTGAATTTTCTCAATTGGAAACATTTAAGATAACTCTTTCACAATTTCTGCATCTCAGTAAACGGTTTCATATGATTACAAATAATATAACAAATTTCATAGGTGCCTTTCTTACCACTGTGGCATTACCACTGACAAAAACACTTTTTTCTGTTGTCAAAATTATTCAAGAAAGCCTATTTATCACTTTTGAAAGAGATCTTCAAGGAAAGTATCATTGAACGTGTGTGTGTGATTCCTGTTTATTGGTATTTTTTGAACACAAACACTTTCGTTACAAATCAAACAATTACTGATCCATGCTTGTTTTTCACTACAGAATAATCAACTTTTTGAAACAACCTTTCCTCGAATATTTTTCGCTTGCAAGATACGAAATATAGTTAAAAATTAGTTCCTCTCATAAAATGGTCGCTACTCCACTATTAGCTATTATCACTAATCAGAAAAAAAAATGAATTCGCACCCATACGACATCGACAGCAAAAGCAAAATTGATAGATTTGATTTCTTAACAAATAATTTCCCACCAAATTTTTATAAATAAATGAATTTTTCAGAGCAATGGGCCATGACCGGGCCACTTAAAAAGGTCCAGTGGGCCGCAAGTTGAGTATCGCTGGCTTAGGAACTTTTACGTAACTGAATCACAATGTCTACAAGACAAATGGCAATGATAGGGAAATGATGCACGAATAGTCAGTAACGTAAAAGTACAGCTCCGTAGCCCTCGCATCGCGGGGAGGGGCAGGATTCTAGTGGGCTAAAGCCTGACTGACGTCAAGTTCATAAACTTTGTAAGATCCGGCTTGGGGCCCAAAACCCGACTTTGCAGTGGGGCCCTAATATTTCCGTTACGCTACTGCGAATCGTAATTAATGATAAAAGAACCACTTGACTCTCACGGCAGAGCCACATGAGGTTCCACCTCAGAATCAATACGTACACAAGTTGCACTCAGATAATTCTTCTGTAGCTCCGCAAGTTTCAATGTAACTCGTTATTTTTAATCCGAACATCTTATAATCTTCAATTTTCTATTATACCTTGCAGTCGCAAAACATTTCCTTACAGTGATTATCCCAACATCTTCTACTTTTCCGTTCTAATATCTCTAAATAGCAGTTTTATGTCCCGGTTTCGTCACAAGAAGAGGTTCTCCAATCAAGCAATTTAATGAAATAGATTTCCCTAGAGGTTAATCAGGAACCCATGAGAACCCTCTACAAAACAAAAAAATCAGTACTATTTTCAAATAAAAAAATAATTTTTAAATAATTTTAAATATACTTATGGCAAAAAAAAAAAAAAGAGATTTGATTTGATTTTTTTTTTTGTCGCATTATAAGACAACGAGAGGGGCTCGTAATTTTGAACTTTCGGTCACATTACGAGGATGATATCTGAGTCTCAACTCTCCAAAATTACGCACCATCCACAGCCAAAGGGAAGGCAAGCGTGTTTATAATTTAGGAAGTTCTCGGAACCAAGGATCCTAAACTTTTCACCAAAATTATTGAATTGGTTACATTGTAAAAATGGTGAGCAGTAATTTCATGATTTTTAAATAATTTTTTAAACCATCCTGGAATTACCAAAAAATTTAGCAGCATAAAGATTATTAGAAAAAAAAAAAAAATTAAGCATAATAAAGTTGTTATCAATATAAAAATTTACCAAATTTTCCAAGCACTCTATACTTTATTTTAATAAATTTAAGGTTTATTCTTTCAAAAATTGATTCAAAATGCATTTCAGTTGGATTGAGCTATATATATATATATATATATATGTGGGAGACAACAAGGGGTCCAAGACGTTGGTCTATCTTCTATTTTATTTTAACATTAAACAAAAAAATTAATTAAAAAAAGGTAGTTAAGTTTTACAGAGAAGTTTGACGATGATATTTAGAAGGTAACGTACCTGCTCGCGCACCTCTCGCGTTCTCCTTCGCTGCTTCTAATGTTTTTGTTTCTCTTCCACAAATTCAACAGTTTCAGTTTTAGTTTCCATTCAATGCGCCTGCGCGCGAGACTGCGTTGCTTTTGGCTGCATGCCACAACGGCCAGCCTGACCGTACGCTGTCCGCAGCGGTATTTCCATGGAGACCAGAGGGAGAATCTGAAACATACAAAAAACGGAACAGACAAGGACTATACGACAAAATATATAGAGATTAAACATATCAAAATTTTTCTGAACTAGACAGTTTCTCCATCATGTGAAGGCACCTCTTCGACATCCGGAAGGTTCCACAGGAAAACATTGTGTTTCACCGGCATAAGAACATCTTTTTCAACAAGTTGATCTTTGGTTGAACGCATCGATATTTTCCTCTGTAGAGTTCTGACGTCTGTTCGAAACGATTTCTCTTTTTCCTTCGTTTCCACTGCCAAGGCTCAAAATTTTTCGGAGCAACACAAATCGTCGATAATTACGTTCCATAGGTGAAGGGGTAGGTGAGCGGGAGATAAATTCCACGGAACTCGTCTTCATGGCACAATTGGCTTTTTACACAATACTATATCAGAACAATAATCAAAAACACTCTCTTTTATACCTTGTCGTAACCAATCATCAATTTGATTGTTTACCTGTAATTTCTCAGAACAAGATAAACGTCTGGCTCTCTGACACACACAGGAATATCATTTTTCAATTTAATATTCATTTTTAACTTAGTACTCTTAATGTTATTACATTTATAATCCTTAATTAGAGAACTCAAATCATTCCTAGTATTAAAGTTTTCAACATATGGCAAATCATAACTAGAGTTTTCAATCACATTTGAAACAGAAACATTTGAATTAAAATGAACACAAGCATGAGCACCTAAAAGAGGATTCACTTTCATTCAATAAAACATCGCTCTTTGCGTGGCCTAGTTTCTCTATTTCAGAATATACACTGGGATGTATAATAAATTCTTCGGTCAAGGTCGGTGATATCGCCGTTCGCACACTTAGGCTAGAGACTGTTGATTAAGAGAAATATTTATGGGTTTAACTTCTACCATACGCTGTTCGCCAAAACATGAACTTAATGTTATGATCTCTTCGGAAGGTGTTTGCACTCTAACGTGAGGAATTTAAAACTGGGATCTGGCAACCTGAATCAATCAATGCTGTTACGGGCTGATTTTCCACAAAAAATGTTTACGTATTGAAGATTTGCGCATTCACCGCTATTTTGTTTTTCGCTCTCGATTTTCAAAGTATTCACGTTTATTCTATTATGGATGTGATCATTAGATTCTTTAGGTTTAAAACGCTTCTCACAGTCTCTTGCGCAATGAGATGAATCACCGCATATAAAGCAATTTTATTTTCTCTTTCAAGATATTGGGGATAGTTCTCTTTAATCTTTGGTTTAAAGTTTTGTGATCTATTTTTAAAGGGTCTTGGGTATATCCATAAGTAATAGAATTTCTTTATGTAATCCGCTTCTAGATGAAATATAAATATCACACTCTTTAGCTAAATTAATAGGCCTAAAACCAATCTTTGCTTCTCGAATGCCAATATGAGTTGCAGTTTCCTTATTTAAAGTTTCAAATAATTTATCAGAAATTATAAGATCACATAGAGATTCAAAGGAATTAACTTTTCTTAACGAACAATAATATTGAAGTTTGCCGTCAATCTTGCAGCAAATTGGATGTATGTCTCGCCTGATGATTTTTACATTTTTAAATGAGTTTAAACACTCGCGAGGGGTTAATTGGAATTCTCTGAGTACTATAGATTTTAGTTTTTCATAGTCATTTAATTCCTCTTCTTTAATATACAGTAAGACGTTATGAGCTCTTTCGCCCAGAAGATTTATTAAAATTTCAGATTTATATTCGTCATTTATTTTCTTGGTTAAAAATGCGCGTTCTAATGATTGGAAGAACAGATTAAAATTTTCAGATCTGGTGGGAACAGGAAGAGATAAAGTTTTTATACTTTTATCATATTTTCTATGTTAGTTTCGAACTGTTTTTCTTCGACTTTAGCTGCAGGATTTAAACTTAATGCTTTATTTTTAGCCAATTGTAGTTCGATTTCTTTTTCTAATTTTGCTAACTGAAGTTTCACGAGCTCAATTTTTTGTTCTGAAGTTACCTCTCTTTCGTTTTGCGATACTCTCTCATCTATACAGTTTTGAATTAAAGTTTTAACGAAATCTGGATCACTTTCAAATGTACTACTGTTCTCAATTTTAGTCTTTAGTTTAACTATAGTGTCAGTACTTTCGACAATACCGTCTAGCTCTTCAACTACTCTTATGAGATCCTCTTTAAGAGCGTTTTTATACATTTTATAAAAATTTAGAAAGATCCTACCTTTTTTTTTTTTTTTTTTTATGGCTCCCTTGTTGCTCGCACGTACGATGTATCCAATGAAGAAAAAATTTCGATTCCACTGATTTCACCTCTTCGCAGGTAATATAGTTGAAATTGTAGTTCCGGCCTCTACACAGGCGGATTATTCACACTGAATTAGTTCCAACCTCTACACAGGCGGGATTTTCGTCGATGGGTTTTCCAACCTCTACACAGGCGGAATATTTGTCGATGGTTCGTTGAAAATAAACCTCTACACAGGTTATTTTGTTATTTGTTCCGACCTCTACACAGGCGGAATGAAGTTGAAAAAATTTAACCTCTACACAGGTTGAACGAAGTTTCGAAAAATGGCGGAGCGTCTCCTCCACGGACGGCTTTTTTTCACGTTCCAAATTTTGATCAAAATCGAAAATTTTTTTCAATCGCCTCTACACAGGCGGAATTTTCATGCTGAGTTCAAACCTCTACACAGGTTGAACGAAGTTTTCGAAAAATGGCGGAGCGTCTCCTTCACGGACGCTGTTGTTCATTGTCCAGACTTTGGTTCAAAATCGAAATTTTATCGATCCCGGTCGAGCCCCCATAATTTGTGGGAGACAACAAGGGTCCAAGACGTTGGTCTATCTTCTATTTTATTTTAACATTAAACAAAAATTAATTAAAAAGGTAGTTAAGTTTTTACAGAGAAGTTTGACGATGATATTTAGAAGGTAACGCCTGCTCGCGCACCTCTCGCGTTCTCCTTCGCTGCTTCTAATGTTTTTGTTTCTCTTCCACAAATTCAACAGTTTCAGTTTTAGTTTCCATTCAATGCGCCTGCGCGCGGAGACTGCGTTGCTTTTGGCTGCATGCCACATATATATATATATATATATATATATATATATATATATATATTTATATATATATGTTATGTTGTTACTTGGGATGAATTCGTAAACTGGGATTTGCCAGAATAATCTGTTTATTTTTAAAACAAGAATAAATAAAAGGGAGAATAACAATTAATGAATGGAGTGAAACATTTAAACGCGCGTCGTAGCCTAATTGGCTTTCATTATTTTTTAAGAGTTATTACTGCTTTGCTGATGCGCGTCTGCCTCTCTTGCGGTCCAAACGGATTCTCTTGAGTTCTGATGTTCCTTCGTCGCTCCTTTCCCCGTCGGGGACATTGCCCTCTCTAGGGGATGCTAAAGGGGCTTGCAATAGTGCCTTCAACTTCACAGTCGGCCATCCTAAAAATGAGCTGACCACAGCGAAAGAAAATCCAAAATGTTGCAAGCAAACCTATAAAACAAAAATTGTAAACAGTGAAAAGAAAAAAAATAACAAGTGCGATGCTTTCCAGTACTTCACACAGGTGTTGTTTTTCTGGAAGTAGTTCGTCATTGCTGCTCACAGCTATTCAAAAAAAAAAAAGCTATAAAAAGGGAAAGAGAAAAATTTCAGTTCGTTATTCAAAGTTTTGTTCAGAGAGTCACTGTGGGGGTACTCAAATTGCAGTCGTAAAATCGTCAGGCATCAGCGGTTGACCACCTCTTCATGAAATCAACAGCTGTAGATGTAAGATGAGGGCCTTCGTGTTGACCAACCTTTTCCACTTCATATCTATCATGGGGTTTGACGGTCTTAATTAGGTAGGGTCCGTAGAAATTGGGTCGTAATTTGAGTCGTGTTCGGAACTGGGTTCTTTTGATTGTCACTGGTTCGTCTTTTTATATATGTGTTGTTTGCGTTTTTTAACGAAGTGGGCTTTACTCTTGTTTGGCTCTTTCAACTTCGTATCCAAAATGATGGAGTTAAGGAAATCAATCTGTCTAAGCAAAACATTTTTTCTCTCTGGCAAGGGCTTGATTCTCATCACTATGACTTGTTTTATTAGCATTTTCTTCCACTAGACTTTGACTTCTTAGCTTTCCGCTTGCTATGGTTAATTTCTCGTTCTTTAGTTGACTTCGATGTTTTAGGATTATCGTTTGATTCCGTTAGTGCTTTTACGATGAGTATTTTTTCTGTTAACGATGCACATTCAATTTCTTTCTCAACAAGTCGCTTTTTCTGTAATTTTAAGTGTTTCTTGTAAGATCTCGTACTTTTCTTCAAGTTTAACTAACTTGTCAACCTTTTCTAAATTTGATTCTTCTAATTCATGCAATTTATCTAATAACGCCGTTTTTTCTAATGATAATGTAGATGTGTTAGATACGTGCATTTCTAAATTTTTACATTTATCTTCTGCATTTTTAATTTTAGTTGTAATACTTCTAGGGCATTATCTTTTAATTCCGATTGGTTATGTGCCTTAAATACATTAATTAAATTAATAAAGTGATCCTTTTCTTAGGTATTAATTCTATACCACTTGCACTAATTTTTTAAATTCAGTTTGTTTTAAAACATCAGTGCCAATAATTACATCAATAGTTGTTTGCGGTGTCAATAACATAAATATCCGTCATAAATTTATTATCTTCAATATTAATAGTAGATTTAAAAGTTCCAAAGAGTTTAATTTCACTCTTACTGAAAGAAGTTAATTTTATTTTCGTAGCATTTAACGTCGGTCTTCCAAGAATTTGATAAACACTTTCGCGTATTAAAGTAATAGTACTACCCGTATCAATAAGAGCATCAAAATCATATCCATTAATTTTAACAGTTTTACGCATTTCTGATGAGGAATTGATTTCATTAACAACTTCACTAACAATCTCATTAACAATTTCATTTTTAACATCAGGTTTTTAAATACACACTGAGAGCTTTTATGACCAAATTGGTTACAATTAAAACATTTTAAACCTTTATTTTTATGGTAACATTCATTAGAAGTATGATTAAATAATCCACAATTATAACAACGTATACGTACATCACTCTTATTAACATTAGCATCATAAAATTGATCTTTATTATGAAATCTATTATCAGAACACATATTTTTATTAGATGTAGGAAAATCATACTGCTTGACATTTGTACGCTTATTTTTTTTTAATATCAATACTATAAGAATTATTTTGCATAAAAAACCTTTTCATATATTTTTAACTTTTCTTTAAATTTGAAATACTTTTACATGCATATAATATCAATTTATTATGGTTAGAATCAGGTATACCAGTTATACAATACATAATCAGGCTGTGATCGTCTAAACGAAAGTGTGCTTTTGAAGCAATTTCACGCATGGCCAAAAAAATATTCAAATAGAGATTCCGTAGGGCGTAATTTCCGTTTTTGCATTTTCCTTGTGGACGTCGTAAGAACAAAATAAATCTTCAAATTCTTCAATTAATGCAGCTTTAAGAGAACTATACGTTAATATGTTATGGAGAGTTTGGATAAAAGTCTTTGCAGGACCTTGAAGCAAACGTTTAACACAAATAATTTTTGCAAATCAGATATGTGTGGGATAAAAATAAAGTTTTCTTCTACGTCGCAAAAAAGCTTTAACGCTGTAATTATCATTTCCGTAAACGACCTCATAGTTGAAAAAGATCCTTTAACAAAAATACATTCTCTTCGTTCCCTCTTTGGCTTTGATTTCGTTGTGTTTGAGGGAGGGGAACAAAAACATCCTGCGGAGAAGGCAAGTGATAAATTGGCGGGGTGAGGGGTTGTTTATTCGCGTCGTTCGTAGATTCTAGCGAAAAGGGCGCCGAATCTTCGTTTTCGTCATCCGTCAATTGTTCGGTAAAATATTTTTAAAGATGCAAGATCTGATAAATTTTTAAATATATGCTCGCTTAATTCTTTTGCGCTTCCCGCGCAATTCAATCCTAATATAGTGCAGACGGTAATAAGTTCAGTTTTCGTAAAGTCCTTTAAAATTTTATCCTTTCGTGCTTCAATGTCGTAATTCTGTGGGAAACCCGCGAATTTTTTAACTCTTTCTAGAAGATTTACTGTAGGGTTCGTCATTAACAATTTTGTGCAGAAGTTGCACCGTTGAAGCAGGAGCCGTCTTTAATATGTTCGCAATAGCAGCAATTTCCTCTAGACAGACCATCGTAAATAAATATCTTCAGAACAATAAAGGAGTAAATTGAATGGACTCACCGTTGATGATTTCGTCTTTGTGGTTTTCGTTGTCGGTTTCGTCGTTGAAGCGTGCGTGGTCCACCAGTCTTGACTCGTTGTATTTTCTAGGGGTTTTAATTTTAATTTAATTTGAGGCCGAGCTCCCAAATGTTATGTTGTTACTTAGGATGAATTCGTAAACTGGGATTTGCCAGAATAATCTGTTTATTTTTAAAACAAGAATAAATAAAAGGGAGAATAACAATTAATGAATGGAGTGAAACATTTAAACGCGCGTCGTAGCCTAATTGGCTTTCATTATTTTTAAGAGTTATTACTGCTTTGCTGATGCGCGTCTGCCTCTCTTGCGGTCCAAACGGATTCTCTTGAGTTCTGATGTTCCTTCGTCGCTCCTTTCCCCCGTCGGGGACATTGCCCTCTCTAGGGGGATGCTGAGGGGGCTTGCAATAGTGCCTTCAACTTCACATATATATTATATATATATATATATATATATATATATATATATATATATATATATATATATATATATATATATATATATATATATATATATATATATATATAAGTTAACGTCAAGTCATTTAAAATTTACTCAATATGATCGGCTGGGAAATAATTCGCATTCTGCTTTTATCAACAAAAGATTGATGGGAGATGCATCTTGGATGATGTGCCAGCAGATTTTTAAGAAGTACATGCATAAATTGAAGAAATGGTAAACAATTTTAACCGAAATGGGTTTGGGGGATCATTTGTTACTTTTAATAAATGTCTGCTTTGAATATTCGTAACTCCTTAGATGATAAATAGTATGAAGTGTTTTTCAAAGCGGGGGGGAGCTACACAACATAACCAGCCTCAGAACTGATTTATAGAGTTGAAATTTTTACAGCAGTGGTGGATTACTCTAGCGAAAAATTAAAAAGTTATTGATCAATTTGCTTGTGTAGATAGCATTCTGCATAACAGATATAAAATACAGCATAAAGCACACAATTCCATGTATCGTATCAACTCAGGTTCTTGCAATATACAGCCCATCAGGAAAAGATGTCTAAAATATTGATATTTAGAATATTATCTACGTGCCACTGGTTCGAAAAAAAAAGCCACTCACTTTATATGCTTCGCTAAACAGTATCAATGTAAAAAATAATGATTAACTCAATTTTTTGTAGTCATTTAGTAAGATACCAACAGATATGATTAACAATTGGTAACCAAATGGTCGTGGTCACGAACTCATGGCCATTTATGTTTATGTTTCTTTTGAGTTATGAATTCGAGTCCTGGTTCCACTGAAAACCCACCATATAGAAGGTGTTGCGTGCATTAAATCTGTCAAAACTCTAGACCTGCGATTCTCAATCACTGTGCCGCGGCACTTTTGTGTGGCGCCAAATTCTTGAAGTGCACCGCCAATTTTTAAAATTATTATACTCTAAGAAAAGTAAAATCCGGAACCGAATCATTCGGATGCAATTTTATAGAAATAAACTAAGAGTATTCGTGGTATATTTAACTTTTCCTTTCGTGGATCGATGGATATAAAAAATATTGATTGGGTTCGTAATCCATTTATGATCGGATATATCTGTGGCGGTGTGAGATGTATATAAACTAGTAACAAGAATCACGTGATGGCGATCGTTTGGGCGTGGTCAATAAAGTACTTTGTGTACGGAACGGAAGGTGCTCAGATCGAATCTTCCTTCCTTCCTTCATTGGTGACCCTGGCCGTGTAAAGTGAACCACACCCCTTCACGTACCGTAGTCGTGGCACCATCTATCCATCACCAAAGTAACTAAGCCGTCTCACACAAATGACGCAATTCTCAAGCCGTCACGCACGATGACGCAACCCACAAAGTGAACACCAACTGCTCACATGCTCGCCATGAATATGGTATCGTTCAATAGCATATTCGCCGAATCACTGGCGGGGGTATGTGGCGGTGTGATATCTATATAAACTAGTACAAAACATCACGCGATGACGATCGTTTCGGCTTGGACGATAAAGTACTTGCGTACGGAACGGAAGGTGCTCTGATCGAATCTTCCTTTTTCCTTCATATCTACTTCTTGAAATAATAAATAGGAAAAACTAATTTCGCCTGTAATAATTGTTATTTAATTTCTAAACATTCAGAAGAGTCAATTAATTTATATTTTGATTAAAATTAGAGGTGATTATCTCATAATAATCAAAAGCTTTAAAAAGTGTTACTATTTTCTACATCTTCGAATGCTTAGCATTAAAAATATAAAAATGAAAAGGATCGAGACTTTTACATTTAGGCAAAGGTTCCCAAACATTTTACCTCACCTTACCTTCTTAGAATTAATTTGTAATTAATTACTCAATAAACATTTAGTTGCCTTGTCATACATATTATTTTATTTAACATTGAAAATTGTTATCCTAAACTATTTTACACAGGGTATTACAGATATAAGTGAAATTCATTTCAACTTATTTGATTAATGGGGAGCTACTACTTAAATTTTGAAATTGTTAAAGTGTACCGCAACAAAAAAATAGGCTGAGAATCAATACTCTAAGCCGTCGGGAAGGTAGGGTGAGGAAGTTTGGAGAGTCTGAGTGCCAGTTCGGGAGTCATCCTTGTAATTTGACCAAGGTGAGGTCCGTTACCATTAACTTTAGTGTGGCTTCCAAATGTGACGTTAGTTAAATCTTTAAGTCAAAATATGATTAACAAATACCGTTTTCAAGTCAAAATGAATTTATCGCAATTTTATAAAAAATTTAGCAGCAAACACAAAGGTTTAAGCTTGCAACTTTGAATGAATTTGGGGGATACAAACCTATTATAAGCTTAAGAACTTTTATATATTTATTTTTGATTACATTAAACTAATTATCGTGCGAAATAATTCCCTTTCCAAAAGAAATGAAATTACGCGCACTAGATGTAAAGTAATTTTTAATTTGATAAATGACACTTCGCTATATTTGCAAGCAATAAACTAATGATTATCAAGTGAAATTACACAGATTTTATCAGACAGTTGAGGAGCTTTTTTTTTTTGTCCTTTTGTCCTGAATTATCTCTTTTTAACAATTTAGCTAATTTCTCGTCGTGACTAGATGAGAAAAGATACCCAAAAATTTTGAAATTGCCGTTACCTGCATCTTTATGTGCGTGTGCATTCGTTTCATTTTTTAATTATTCCACTGTACAAACGTTACACAAAATGACACTGCGTTATAGGAATAACATGCTTCATATCACACGGATTTCTTTTAAAATATATACATTTGAAAGTCCCCATTAATACTCAAAAAAATCCCTTGGTCGGAGATATCTTCTGATTTTTCTTTAAACACATTGAAAAATTTTAAAGAAAGAGCGCCATAACACGCGAGTTTTTTAAAGTAAAATATAAATATGGCAGAATTAAATAGGGTTGTAATATTAAATATGGTAAAAATATACAGAGTGATTCTTATAGAAGTATACAGTTTCAATGTTCTATAAATCAAGAACAATAGCAAAATATTATATGCTGCTTGTAAAAGAATTACATAAGATTATTTTAAGTTTTGCTAGAGACGGTCACAGATGCTCATGAGTGAGCCTTTAGTCACACAGCACACATGCCACGTAATCCGTTTCCGCCCCAACGCATGCTAAGGTATCTAAATCAAGTCCATTGATAGGGTTGTTGTGGTACACTACTTTAGCTTCGCTAGATCTTTAGAAAGAGGGGACGAC